>JASCZI010030429.1:8426-28065 GCA_036250425.1 Stylosanthes scabra | reverse complement strand
GTTGCTTGTTTATATTGCTTGCTTATGATGTTGACGCGCTAACGCTTTTCACGACAGGCTGCTATGTAATTATACGGTTTAGAGTTTTAGAAATTTTTAGGTTAGGAAATGTGGCATCCCAATCGTAGGCGCAGTCGACGGTGTCGAAAATTGGGGTGTTACAAGTCACGGTCATAAGGGAGGGAGTGGCATCTCATTTTTTTGTTGTATTTTTGTTATGAAGAGTGTAGTTAATTTTGTGGGGTAATTGTAAAATAAAAATGATATAATAAGGTAAAGGTGGTAAAGAAATATTATAATAAGAATAAAGGTGATATAGAAAGAATAAATGAGAAGCTTTTGCATGTTCCTAAGCCATGCAACCAATGAGAGAGAAGCCTTTTCAAAAAGGTGTCTCAAAAATCAAAAGTAGGAGAGAGAAAAACTAGGTGTCATAAAAAGTTTCTAGGGCATTCTTGGCTTTACGTCTCAAATCTTATGGGGTGACTAAGGTGCAAAGATGTATTATAGCGTCGCACTATGATTCTAACATTCCATCGTATTTCACATTTTACCGAAATCACGACCGGACGTTTCGCGACGAAAGCAAGCGTCGCCAAAACGGTACGAAATTCACACTTCGAATTTCGTCACCCTTGGGCTACCAACTCGAGTTCATCTAGGAAATAAATAATTTTCGTCGGAGATATTTTTCCTCAATATCCTCCACTCGTTCTAAAAGCGACCGAAACGGTCAAACCGTCGCCGAACAGCGCACTATCGTTAAAAACAGAAATTCACCAAAACAGACAATCACTAGAGACGAACTCCACCTCAAACACATATAGGGTATCCAAGACTCTTAAACACGCCATTCATTCATCAATAGCACAAAAGCAAGGCGGTCCACACGTTTCTGTCAGAAACGGGAATAGTAGAAAGACGGGGTTTTACACTAGGCGTGGTCTTCCTTGCACTCCAGGGTTATGTTTTCTTCACTCGCAAGCTTCTCCAATTTTTTCTGTCTTTATTCTTCAATTTCCTGCAACAATTAGAAAATACACAAAGCATCTATATGATTAAGATTTTGACAAATTACTTTGAGTATTAAGCTAAGTATCTACTAAGCTATGCAATAACTTAGTGAGAAAACCCTTAATGATGCTCATGCATCATTAGAGCATCATTAGTGATGAAATGAAGGTCATGATGATGAAGGAGGTTAAGAGAATGATGATGATGTGTTCAGTGGAATTGTTTGGTAGTGTTTAGGGTTCATGTATTTTTGATATTCATGTTTATGTTCATGAAATTTATAAAAAAAAAAAAAAAGAAACTCATCAGGAAAAGGGTGTTTGATCTTGTTTCGGAAGAGAAAAGGTGTTTTGGTGTTTTTGATGAGTGATAATATGAATGATGTGATGTGAGATGAAGATAAAAGTAAGAATGAGTGATGGTTTTCATGGTGGGAGGTGAGAGATTGTTGAAAGTGTTTGTTTGTGTTTTTGATGATAATTTTTTGTAGGTTTGACAAATAAAATGTGCAAGTGGTTTTGCACGTGTATACTTACGTAGAATTAATAAAATAATGACAAGAAATGGGAGGGGATTGACCCTCCATTTAAGTAAATGTTTTCTACAAACATTAAAAAGTTTTAAAATAGCAATTTTAGTACTAGCAAAAATAGGTTGAAAAATTCTAGTATGATTGGAAATCAATCTTCAAAGATAAAAGGAGATAGAAATCTAATAAAGATGCTAATGACTAATTTGGCCTGAAATAACTAAAAACTTCTATATAATCATAAAGATTTTTGTACTAGCAAAAATAGGTTGAAAAATTCGAACTACAAAAATACCCAAATATTTAAAATTTTAATAAAAAAAATGATTAAACGTCAATTATTTCCACTACTGTTTCCGATAAGCACCTATACATTTTGGGTAATTTTGTTAAAATTTTAAATTTTTTGAAATATTATTATCGCCAAAATATTTTAGAGTGTCGATTAAAAATCTAGTGATTATTTTTTTTACTCTATGTTCTATTAATATTATTTTTAAAGTTTTCAAAGAGAGGAGAAAATATAATCCCAATTTTGTCGAAGACTTTTGTCATTATCAACTTTTGACAAGTTAAGGTTAAATAAAATACAATTATGTCGTTCCTATATTTTTTTTAGATATCAAATTGACATTCATATAAGTTTATTTAAATTTAATTTTTAAAATTACATTGACTTGTAAGGAGAATTTTAAGGATAATATTAAATTTAGAATTTTTTCTTCATAATTGTCTTTATTTTTCCAGTGATATAATTACTCTTTTTTTTGTAACCGTTTTTTTTTTTCATAGGCGATATTTAATTGTTTTTTATTAGGGTGCGTTTGGAATAGAGATTGAGACTGAGAGATCGAATTAAGTTATTATTGTGTTTGGTTTAAAATTATTAAAAGATAGATAGTGGGAGAGAGATTAAATTAAGTTAATGGAGAATGGACAAAGATTAATATTAGAAACTTTAATTTTGAGTGAGGATATTTGAGTAAAAAAATTATTAACGTTTCAGCCTCACTCCCAGTTCCCTAGTCCCCACCATCCGAAGGTACTAAAAATATTAAAATTTTGAAGATTGAGATTAAAATTTTAATTTCAATCTTTATCTACCAAATATAATATTGAATTCCCAGTTAGAATCAAACACTACCTTAAGGGTTGGTTCTTTTATTTATTTTTTTTTCAAATACAATGTAATTTTTTTTTTTCCATGGAAATACAATGTTCACAACAACAATATTGCTTTTCCCTTTTTTTTTCCCTACAGCAACTTCTTTTAACCACAAGTCCACAACCCAATTCACATTGTGGTTCAATTTATAAACCCAAGTTACATCCCAGTCCATTCCATGTATAACCCAATTAACATCTAGCCCACAATAATCCCCTAATAACACCATTAATTCTCTCACCTTCTTTATACGGCTACACCTCAAAATCACAATGTGGCATGCCCCTATCATGACACCTACTTGTCAGCAGCTGTTGACCCAAATTAATGTCAGCAGCCATAGAATGTCCCATGGAATTAATTAAAATTTGAGTAAATAGGGAATAATGGGTGGTAAAAAAAAAAAAAAATTTCAGGGACCATAATTTGTTAGTTAATAGATTTTTTTCTTTTTTCTTTTTTCTCTTTTACCATCTATTATTTTCTTAATTACACTCATTTGCTCCCTATGACTATGAATCTCTTAATATTGGTTCCGTAACATTACTCTAAAAAAAAAAAAGAGAAAAGAACTTCCTATTGTCTCTCTAATATTGACTCCCAAACTTTCTCTTAAAATTTTAATAAAATTATAGGCTACCAATAAAATAAAATATATTCCCTGGTCATCGCCAAATTCCCAGTCTTCTTCGACGCCGCCTGCAGCCAGTTCTCACCCACCAACAGCCTCAGTCATCTTCTTCTTCGTGCTGCACATCCGCTGTCACCCGCTTCTGCCGTCTCTTCTTCTTCTTCTTCTTCTCAGTGCTGCTCAGCGCTCACTCCCCACCTGCCGCAACAGCACTCTCCCTCATTCAGCCACCCCCCTTTCAATTTCTCAAGCTCACTGTAATTGCATTTAAAATGCTCGATCTGCTCTCTTCTCCTCTGCTCTTTTGTATACCCACCCAGTCTCCGTAGCTGCCTCTCTCTGATCTTGATTTCTGATTAATTAATTATTGATAACTGAATATTGATGACTTGGTTTATTAACAGTACGGATTCGTTCAAGTTTTTAAGTTTCTTTGTTCATCGATCTATTTTATTAGATTAGTTCTGGTTTTGTCTCCTTATGAGATGAAATTACGGTGTGTGATTAAACCCTTGTTACTAAGAATGTACTAATCAACACTATGGAGCCTTAATTTGTTCATATTTTGCTTGTTATTTGAGTGTAATTGAAAGACAAATGGAAGGAGGAAGGCCTTTGTTTGCTTTTGTTTTACTTTCCATTTAGGTTCACTGATCCATCTACATAAACGCAATGTAATGTTCTTGATTTATCTTTTGATGATTTTTTATCTTGGACATATGACATCTAAAATATCTAACAACTTGTAATATGTGTGTTGTGTAAAAAGATTTGCTGCATCCTTATAAGCCATTTCCGTTGAAATTGCTTGCTTTCCTTTGATAAGATGTTGTACTGAATTTGGACCTTCATAACATAATTCAGAATTGTCATTAGTTGTGGCCTGGTTTCACCCGGTCTAGACCCAGAATTGTCAGAATTGGGTTTTAGGGAATGCAAGGGGAAATAGCTGTTAACTGAGCATGGAAGGTAAAATAAGTATCAAAAGGCTTTGGAGATGGTAAAAGGCAATAAGGTACGGTTGTTGATTGATAACAAGGCTTCCCATAATATCATTTCTCAAGACCTGGCCATTTCTCTTCAACTAACAGTACCCTCTAGGTGAGGTGGGAAATAGTGATAGAATATGAGAATAAAGAGTAATGTGGTACGTGAAGAAGTTGTAGTTTAATTGGCAGTGTCAAGGGTGCAATGGGAATTCCCTTTTATGCTGATCAGCATTGGAGAAAGGTTGATTTTACCACCTCAAGCTTCAACTTATCACTTGAGATCTTTAGCCAACAAAAGAAACGAAAATCTTTGTCCTCATGTCTATGGCCCCTATAGGTTTGACCTAAAGATAAGGTAGGTAGTATATTAGCTGAAGTTGCCCAAAACGATTGTTCTGCTTTTTGATGTGATCATGCTGAAGCAACTAACCTCTTCCTATCTATTTAAAGACCCAGCCACTAGATTTGATCGATATTACAACTCGGCCGGTGTAGCTTAGCCCTTAGTGCAGTGGAAGACTTGCCAACCTGTGAGAATTAATGGGAGCTGTAAGACAAGCTTCAACAGCAGTTCCTTGACCTTCACCATGACGAGAAGGAGAAAGACATTGAGGATAGTGTTGATAGGAGTCCCTTATCTGAGCCTTCTTTTCTAATAAACTAACCATTGATGTGGCCATGTGGGATTTCTACATAAGTAGAGTTTTTACAATTAAATTTTGGTCCGAAAAATATATATCTAACACAAAGGAACCCTGCCGGTGTTGAGTATGTTGCAAACATTTTTACATAGTCCCAATCCCAGGTTAAAGAGGACAATCATGTTAAGTTTTCAACAACCAATGTAAATCCTTTTCCAATCCCAATGTTATGGATCAAACACACAAAAAAAGGTTATGTCATTTCTAGGAAGCAATGCGTTGCATGGCTTGAGTATAATGTCAAATGAAATGAGATGCAATGCAAAATGACTGAGGGTTCTGACATTTTTGTGAACGAATGAAGGGAGATAAGCTAATTCACAAGATTTATGATAGGGCGCTATGCCGTGTTTGATCCATGTGCTATGCCGTGTTTGATCCATGTACCGAACCTTACCTAGTGGGATTAGGCTATGTTGTTGTATCTAAGAGGTGAGAAGAGCTAGGACGTGCAAAAAGATAGATACTAGAGGTTAGGTGTATAGCTGCAGTTACTTAGAGTGTTAAACAAGATTTAAGGAGAGCAAAGGAGGTGCTCTTGAATAGATCCTCTCATTCTTTGAACGGAAACCTTGATTTCGTTTACAATTTATGCTATCTTTTTTATCCTTCTACACCACACTCTTCGTCCTCTTTAGCTTGTGTTGAAGATTTGAATTGATGAATAGATAGATCAACATGGTTTTATTTGTTTTACTTTGGCTAAGCATTTCATCCATAAACTTCCACATTGTGCCTTGCAGTATAGACTAAAGCTTCTGCCTCTCTCTTGATGACATGGGATCCAGAGGAGTCGTTGGTGACAAGTGGTCCATGAGAATTCTTTGGGCTTGTGCTCTTGGAAGTGCTGTTGGTAAGCATTATTGACTTTGTTTGATGGAATTTTATTTTGCCAGATTTGTTAAACTGCTAAGAAACTACATTGTGAAATCTGTCTTTTCCGTTTTTAATTGGAGAAAACTTTTGTTAATTATAATGTTATTTTCTTCTTGACTCTGAATAATTGCAAATATAATTTTCTCTTCTTAATTTCTTCTTCATTGGAGATCTTAGAATATCTATGAATAAATATGTTAAGATATCATAGGATCCGTTATGATAGTTAATTGTGCATATATATCCTGTAGTTGTGTACATAATACCTTTTTCATACTGTATGAACTTGCCTCTTCTGTGTAACCAAAACACAGGGAATTCTTATGTCTTTCTCTCCTCTCACATTTAACATGGTATCTGGTGATTAGAGAGAAAAGCTTATTTAGCTCATGCACCAAGAAGATATTGCCCCTCTGTGATTTTCTTTCCCCCCCAGCTATCCTGCATCTTTCTATTTACTAGAACCTCTCCTGCAGTGTTTTTTTCTTGGGTTACACTACCACACTCACCGAGTATGCCCCTATCTGGTTGTCTATGTTGATGATATTGTAATAATTGCAGTGATAATGATGGTATAAAGTATGAACAACATCTGTGTCACCACTTTCAGATCAAAGACCTTCATAAACTCTGTTACTTCTTAGGTATTGAAGTTGCATAGTTAAAAGATGGCATTGTTGTTTGGTAAAGAAAATATGCAATGGACATCTTAGAAGAAACTGGCTTGCATGGAGCCAAACTGTTGATTCTCCTGTGGTTGTAAGGTCTAGTGCAGAAGCAGCCATGGCATTAATCTCATGTGAGGTTATGTGGCTGAAACAACTTACTGCGGAACTCTAATTTGGGATAATCAAGCCTAAGACACACACTTGTATGCGACAACTACACAACTCTGAACATCACTTCTAATCCAGTCTTTCGTGAGAAGACATTGAGATTTTCTCTAATAACATAAGTACAAGCTTTGTCAAATCAAATGATCAGTTGGCAAATGTCTTAACTAAAGCCTTAAGAGGTCTTAGAATAACTTATCTTTGTAACAAGCTTGGTGCATACGATCTATATGCTGATTGCTGAAGTTTGAGGGGGAATGTTAGAATTCTATGAATAAATTATTTATGATATTATAGTATTCGTTGCTAAACCGCAATTGATTTTGAATATGCTGTACTAATGTGCAGAATTCCTTTTTCAGGCTATATAAATATGGCTCTAGTGTAGAATCCTTTTCTTCAAGCTATATAAATATGTGAAATTCAACAGGAGAAATCCTTGTTTAACTATAATCTTAAATTCTTAACATCAAACCATGACTAATTATAGTGTTAATTTCTTCTTTTCTTCTTGACTTTGTTCAACTGTAAACTTGTGTTTAATGTTGTTAATGACTATACTTGTCTAGGCTTGTATGGGGTTGCCGTAGAGCGACAGAAGAAGAATAGGGAGAAGATGCTAGCTGAAGCTATGAACATGGAATTAGGGGAAAGCAATGGCAAAGATGCCTGATCTACAAAAAAAAAAGGGTTTTATTATCATGCAGAAGAGCAGATGCAGAATTGCTTTCTTTTCTAAGAGTTTCTTTTTATGTATAAGGTTTCTGCATTCATCTTCTTTTGTCCTTTTAGCTGGGTATCTGACTTTAATTTTGATATACTGGTAGTCAGTGTAAAATGTTTTACATAATCGTGCAATCGCCTCTATTATTTTGGATTACTAACCACGAGGTTAATGGAAAACAAAGTTATTTTTGTTGACGTGGCGCTACGTAATTGGATGCATGTGTAAAACACAAGGTTGCGAGAACCAGATTGATCATTGAACCGGTAGAGTTATTGGTTCAATGATTTAAAGGTATGACTGGGATTGAATCATAATCGGACTTACTTAAATATATAATAAAATAATTTAAAAAATAATGTCAAATTATTTAAAATATAATATTATTATTATTTTTTAAAAATCGGTTTTCCTCCATAAAATCGATTCAGTTTAATCAGTTCACCTGTTAACTGCCACTTTGAGGTTCCTTGATTGGTTTTCTATTTTTTGTCAATTGGTTTTTCGCTTGAACAGGACTAGACAGAAGAATGGTTCCCATTTTTCTGGTCGAACCGGTCAGTTTGGTTCTCGGAACATTGGTAAAATCTCTTTTCATTGAGTGCATTTAAATTAAATTTATGTTGCAATTCCATCAATAATCAAGTCATAGTATTTTGATTGGTTTATTAATGTCTATTTAAATATGTAAAATGTTCTAACAAGCACGTTTGAAACGTAAAATCTTTTTTCCCCTTTTTATTTTGACTTTTATTTCGTTATCAAAGATATGTTAGGGAGATGTTCGAACTTGAAACCTCTTTAGAAAAAGGAACAAATACCATTTGAGTTTCACCTCATTAGCCTTTTTCACTTTTAATTCACACGTTATGTGAATGGGAGATTCGTTTAAACTAAAATTCTTAATATATACATGGTGGTCCAAAATTCAATTTAGGGCACTATTATCTACCATTCGCCTAAAATTCATGAGACGTATGATCATGATTTAGTTTACTAAAAGTTACCCTTATACTTGCAATTTGCAAATGATAAAAAAATTATCACAACATTAATGGAAAAATAACCATTTCTATCCATGAAAATTTATGACACCGATAAATCTATCTAAAAAAAAATGAAATGAACTTTATATCCATAAAAAATAAGAAATACCTGACAAAATTAACCTAATTCAAAAAAAAAATTTCAAATTCTCAAATTACCCTATCTTCTTCAACACAACTACCATTTATACTCTTCTCTATCCACACAATAGTCTTTTCTTGTCTTCTCTCTTTAATTTTTTTTTTTAAAAAAAATTCAAACACAATAGGAGCTCTCAAAGAGAAAAAAGAGATAGAGCTCCATCAGTTCAAGATTATCGTGACCACATCAAATAAAAAACACATGAACCAACGATAAAAGCAAAAACGTATCTTGTTCATCCCAACCTTCATCCTTTTTAATTTATGATCTTTGACCACATCAAGGTAAATGGCTTCTTTAGATAGATTTACATTGAAAATTTGAGCTTGTTGGGGTCGAGCTTCTCATGCTTGATTTTCAAGAAGCTAAAATTAATTTCATGGATTTGAGAGAAGAAATCTTGTTCAAGTAAAAAAGAATGAACTTGATTGAGAAAATGCAGTAAAAATTAGAAATTAGGATGTGATGAGGTTGGATTGGTTAAGATGTAATGATGAGAGAGGAGGGTGTAAACGATGGTGGTGGTGATGGGTGAGAAAGGAGGGTGTCAATGGAGGTGGTGTGGTCGAATAGGAGGGTAATTTAGAAATTTAAAATTATTTTTTAGAGGTAGGTTAGTTTTGTCAGTTATATCTCATCTTTTATTAGTGTAAACGGTAAAGTTTGTTTTGTTTTCTTATGGGTAGATTTGTCGCGTCATAAAATTTCATGGGTATAAATGGTTATTTTTTCCACCATTAATTTATAGCTGATATACCACTATCAATTAACAATGAGTTACCATAATGTAACTTACTGAAATGATTATATCTAGGCATTGAACCTGGGTTAGGTTCATTACTGCCTATGTTCTTTTTGTTCATTTGCATAATTTTCTTTTGCTATTCATCAACTTCATTTTGGTAGAGATGAGCTTCTTGGAATTGTTTCTATGGTCAAATCCATTGATATTGATGCAGAATGTCTATGGAGTGGTGTAGCCCTACTTCTACTTGACCCTTCATTTGCTAATGTTATTTCCCTTATTGGTTGTGCTTGTAATTCAACTTCTTCATTGTCCACGGAGTCTTCATCTTCATCATCGGCAGTCATGTTTGTGCGTTTTCTCAAATAACCGGCAAACATGCCACCATGCCTTCTCTTTCTCCTCCTCCTCCTCCTAGTTGTCATCCCCCATACATTAATTGTCTCCCTTACTCTCTCTGGAATTAATGCAGCTTTATAGTGTGTTCCCATCTACAAAAAGAGAAGAAAAGGTGAAATCATGATTCATATTTCATATAGGTAAAAGTTGAATTAACCCTTAAAACAATTTATGATTTTGGTTCTAAAAATTTAAAAGTTTTAATTTTGGTCAATGACATTTTTTTTGTAACACTAAATGTTAGCATAGTAACATATTCGTCATTTATTTTTTTGAAATTTTTTTTATATTTAGTCCTGGCATTTAATTTCCCATGTAAGTAATTCACCAAGGTAAACTAGCATAGACTGATGTAGATTTTTTTGAAAAAAAACCAAAATATGAGTTTTATAAATAAAGACCAAAAGAATTTCTTATCACAAAAAAAGTTACTTAAAATAAAAATAAATAATTACATGTATAACTAATGCATAGAGAGGCAAGGTGCTGAAGCTACAGAGAAATTGTCCAGTAAGCCTAAAAGGTTCAAATCAAATCAATGATAAATGACAGATTAAAATGTTGAATTAAGATGCTAAATCGCGAAGGTTATTATGATTTTCGTACCCGAGGATGAGTCTCAGATACATGAGGAGATGATACCTCACAAGGCAGGAATTGTATCCAAACACCCACTGCAATCAAAAGACATATATGATTTTCAAATTTATAACAAAGGAAAATTAAGACTTATGGCAAGATAGAACAGAACTTTATTTATCTATATTTACTTTGTTTTTTTTTTCCTCTTTTACATGTGGTTTAATATCTAGTTTCTTTTGACTAGGGTTGGGAATGAGCCGGGTACTCCACCGGGCTCGTGGCTCGGCTCGTTTTAAGCTCACATCGGCTCAGCTAGTTTTATTAAATGAGTAGGTCTTTTGTAAAGCCTTTTAATTAAACGGGTTAGGTCATAGGCTTTATTTAAAGCCTATAAAGCTCGTTGAGCAAGGCCATAGTCCCCTTGTAAACTTGTTGCCCTTTGTTTTCCAAGTTTGTGGTAGACCCCAATTCCTTCCAACTATTTTCTTTGATGATGCTTTTTGGGAAACGAATACTCACAAGTTTTTTTTCGTAATTTATTTCATAAAGTGTAATATCTTACTATTTATAAATTACATTTGACAAACAATTGAGAGGAAAAGAAGTTGAGAGTGTCTCCTATAAGACTTTTATTGGGATTTGTTCTTTTAGGATAGCATTTGGCAATGTGTGGTACATGCTAGTGGAATTCGAGTACTTGGCTTATTTGGACAATTAAGGAATATAACATATGAGCCTATCTCGTACCGGAATAGAAAGAAAGCTTCAACAGTAATAATTGAACGAGATTAGGATGTAGATATATGAGAAGACAAAAGACCTTTCATGATACCATGATTGCAAGAAATAAGTTCAAGGGGTGGCGAACAAGCAAGTGTCCCTTCCCCGCATCATCTTGGAAATGATGCAAAAACCTCGTTGTACCCAGGATTTCCCTTTATTGAAATCCCCATGTGAAGCTCTTCAATGGGGATGAAAACGAAAATTACGCACGTCAGAAGGTGGCTAAAAAGCCATATCGTTCCACCAAGCAACCACAAGATCAAATCCAATTAAGATGTGTCTTAAGGAGTTAAGTTGCATGGAGTACATTGGAGGTCAAGCAAAAGGTCAAACAAGTATTTGTTGGCCACATAAAAAATATTTTAAGGATATAAGACTCGAGGCTAGAAGAGCCTCAAACACTAGAGGAAGAGGTGTCACCATAATTCAAAATCTACTAAAGAAGCATCCAAGAGCTAGTAGCATTCTTTTATCACATAAAGGATTGTGTGCGATTTAGTATTGGGGATCTCTCTTTTTGGTTCATTTCTTTAACTTCTCTTAACACATGATAATAATTGTAGCTTATTACATTGTTGGATTTTATTTTGATTTAAACTTATTTTCTTGTTTAAATTGGTGTATATGGAAATAACATAATCGATTTGGTCAAACTATGTACTTGTTGCAATGCTATCTAACTCTATCAAGTATTGTCTTTTATTACTAAAAAGTCTAATTTGTGGGGTTAAAATGGATGAGGAAGTACCCATAACCAAAAGAACGAAGCTAATTCAAATGAATTCTGCAAAGAAGAAACTATAAGTATCAAAATTTAGTAAAAAAAAGTAACAAATTTCAATAAAAAAATAATTGCACAAATATTTATGAACCATTGCAAACCTGGAAAAGGGTGAAATGGATTAAGAAAAGCAGTATTTTAGGCTTATTTAACCAGAAAAGTTCATCACGCGGCACAAAATTTGCTCCAAAAAAGAAATCAGTTATTTCTGCATTCTCCAATGTTAAGGTTGTAATAATATGTTGTAGTTTTGCTCCCACTAACATAACAAGCTGTTCATAAGCACAAAATGATAACATGACATATTTTTAATAAAAAATGGAGTCACAAAAGAAACCTAGTACAAATAAAAAACAATAAATGCTAATAATCACGATGATAAATAAATTGGACGTACAAATGTGGATAAGAAATGAACAGAATGACAAAGGTTACTTACAAATATTGGAATAATCGCTATCCAAAAGTAGAGGTTCAATCCTGGTATATGGAACAATATGAACTACTTGAGTCTCAATAATATGTAAAATGATTATAATAATTTTGGTGATCTTATTCTAAACATGAGGAATCAGATGGAATATGAAGAGAAGTCATACCTTGAAAGTTGAATAGCATGAATGCAATTACAAATCCCCAAAGTGGGACACTACAAAAGAATTTCAAGAAATTTGTAACTTTCAAAAGTGTATGTTTGTGAGAGTTAATTTTTAAAATAAAAACTTGCAACATAAAATTATCATGATACAAGTGGTCAATAATTTATATAATGTGACTTGAGTAACACCATAATATATGTCTAAACATGCAAATATTTAGCGAGTGATGAATAATTAAAAGGCTACAAGCCAATGAAATTAATTATTTGTATAAGGTTATTGAAAAAAATGTTAGTTGAGAAAACGAGACTTGATAAGGAAAATATAAATTGTATTTGTTAAACATGGATAGATTCATGATGATGAAGGATAAATCATTGATTATGAAGTTGGATTTTAGAAGAAAAAAAAACTTATGATTTAATCAATTGGATTTTTTTGAATTATGTATTACAAAGAATTGACTTTTATAGATGGTATAAGTGCATTAAGAAAATGTTGGTAACTATAGAGATGCTTGTAATTGTGAATCATTATCCTACAAAACCCTTTCTTACGAGAAGGTGGCTAATTAAAAACGCAATACACTATAAGAATTTGTTTTTTGTGTTAGTGAGTAATGACGACAATTCTAATAAGCTCTAAATTAGGGCAATGGGTATAAGTCTTATTGATGGCATTTCAAAAAGGAAAAATTTTGTGAGGATAACTCACTTATAGTTTGTAGATGACACAATTGTATTTGTTCTGTTAGATGAGAATGTCATTTTGAAATTTGAAGAAAGTGTTAAGTAATTAAGATTTAGACAACATGTGAGCAATGCTCATAATTCTCAATTACTGGATCTTCTAGTAAAATGTTTAGATTTTGTTAAATTCCATGATTTGGATCTAGGTTAGTGAGTCTGTGTGAGATGAATAGCTTGATAAAGAAAAACCTCAAGCTAAATCAGAGAGAAAAGAGAGTAATTGAGTGAATGCTAAATTCCATTCATACTCATAAAATGGTGAATCTAAAGAGTAATTACATCTACTATCAGTATTTATATCTATAACTATAGCTACCAGAAGATTTTAATTTAACTAACTTTTAGTTTCTAACTGCTTTGCTTAGCTGTCATAACTAACTTAATCACAACTTAATAACTTCTAGAACCTTTTGAAACTAATCACGTTAACCAACAGGTTTTGAGTGTTAATCAAAGACTAGAAACATGAAAACCAACGATAAAAGAAAAAGATGGAAGAAAAACTAATTATCTTGTAAAATAGAGCAATTCTTATTAAATATTGCATTCATAGCAGCTTACCTATATGTATTATTCAAGTGCTTTAGGATGTCGTAAAGTGTTGCAAAAAGATCATATATAAGTACAATTAGAATTCTTTTGGGAAAAAATGACATGAAAAAATGCTACTATATATGTGAATCTAGGGTTTACCTACTCTCATGGTCTTAAAAAAAAAAACAACATGCAATCTTAGATTGAGTTTTGTACCAGAGTATTGAGGTATCATTTTATGTAGGGATTATTAAACTAATTTTGCTTCAAAATTTGTTCACAATATCTCTTAAAGCTCATATTGCATATTTTGATAATTAGAACTTGGTTATAAAGAATAGCAGTCTTATTTAACATATTAAGTCCAAACATTTTGAAAGTTAGATCTTTCCTTATTTCGTGATCATGTAATGAAAGACAAAATTTGATTAGTCACATTTTTATTCAACACCAACTTGTAGATATATTCACTAAACATATCTCCTATTTTTTTAAAGGAATTTTGTTACAAATGCAAAATATTTTTTTTGTAAGAATAATGGTTATAAATATTGGTATTAGAAAAGGAACAGAAATCATGAACTTTTACTCAAAAATGATATTTCCAAATTTAAGATTGTCAAAACTGTATAAGAAAGAGTTTAACTTTGACGGTGTAAAAAACACAGTTATTCAATCAGATTCATGAATTTATATAACTTTAGAGGTAGTAGGTTTAAAAATTAATTGCTTTTGATGATGTGGTAACACCTGATTGGATACAAGACAAAATTTGATTAGTCACATTTTTATTCAACACCAACTTGTACATATATTCACTAAACATATCTCCTATATTTTTTTAAAGGAATTTTGTTACAAATACAAAATATTTTTTTTTGTAAGAATAATGGTTATAAATATTGGTATTAGAAGAGGAACAGAAATCATGAACTTTTACTCAAAAACGATATTTCCAAATTCAAGATTGTCAAAACTGTATAATAAAGAGTTTAATTTTGACGGTGTAAAAAACACAGTTATTCAATCAGATTCATGAATTTATATAACTTTAGAGGTAGTAGGTTTGAAAATTAATTGTTTTTGATGATGTGGTAACACCTGATTGAATGTATATGTAAAATTTTTTTACACTGACGCTGTATAGAAATTAAATTCTAGTAAAAAACACACAAAAAGATATATTATAGCATTAAATAAATGTACAATGATGCCATTATTTCTTTCCAAGATGATATTTTATTAGAAAATACCAAAAGGAAACTTTTACTAACCTGAGACCAACTATCTTTTCAAAATCCTCATCCATAGATCGTATCATGTAGCCGTGAAAATCATATTTTGATGTAAGGTTGTGATTCTGTCATGAATAAGAAAAGACTAAGAACAAATGATAAAGTTGTGTTAAAATCACACACACGTATAAATATATATAACACATTCACTTCATAAAAAATAATTATTAATAGAGTGCATTCATTTGTTAATGACAATTGTGTGTTCAATAGTTTACATTTGAATCAAGTTTTCTTTAATTTCTATTTATATAATTGGATTAACCTATAAAAAATTTACCCTTTCAATTTATTGAGTTAATTTTATATTTATTCAAACTGTGCTTATGATAATTTTTTTAGTTGTGTTAAAAAAGCTAGATCAAAGCGAAATGTATTAGAGTAACAAGAAACAACATGTTATATTGTGTTTTTAAGGAGATAAAGGAGTAGATACAATACGAGGAGGAGGTAGTAGGTTCCGAGAAAGAGAAAGTAAGGGATGGAAGAAGGCCAGATATGGAGCGTAGTGATGTCTCAACCCACCATGAAGCTAAGAAGACCACATGTAGCAAAGTAATTAATGAAATCCGTGGAAGTGGGGGTCTCACTAATGCAGGTGGAACTAATGAATAGGAATATTCTGGTAGAATCGGTGAAGAACTTTATGTGGTCCATGGAGAGATTGCAGAGGGATTGTGGAATGGGCCAGGCATAATAGAAGGTAGAGACGTCGTTCTCATCAAGTGTCTTTTATCATTCGAGATCGAGACGGAAGAGATCCAAAGTAGGACACTAAGTAACAATTTGCTATTATCCCTATTCAATGAGGTGAGCCCCAATGGGGATATTCAAGGAAAGTATGGGAAGATGTTATGGGTGTGCCAATACACCTATGGTCGAAGGAGACTTTTTGGAAGATTGCCAAGATGTGGGGAAAGCCGGTCATGCTTGATTACTTAATCGAAATGAACTATTCCTAAACTTGTGCAAGAATCCTTATAGAGTCGTATGAATGGGAACCTATCATGGAATGGGTGGCACTGAAGGAGGAAGGGAGGCAGTTCAAAGCTTTCATCAAGGTGTTTGGCAGAGAGGTGTACAATGCACTAGAACATCTCATAAGAAACTCAGTAGTGAGCTTGGTATTGGATAAACCTTCAAAAATCTATGAAGAGGAAGAGGGGAGTGGTGGAACTACGGTGGTTGCAGATTAAATCCATAAGGTGCACTCGAAAGACCAAACATTTAGCACGGGAGAGGGGAAACAAGCATGATGGAATAGTGGGATCCAATTATTAATTGTATTTAAATTGGGGAAGGGATATGTATTTCTCAGAAGTTGTTTTCAATGCTGATAGAATATAGAAGGGAAAAGTACTCTTTATGCCATAATGATTTTGTCTGAAAATCAATTTTGCCACAAAAGTTTTTTTTTCTCCCAAAATTGTCACAAATGTTTAAATTTTTTATTAAAAAACACATTGACTATTTTGCCCCTAAATTTTACTATCATCACTATGTTACCACCACTCTATTCCTTCTGCATATCTCTCCAAACCTTATCAATCGTTTTCTTGCTAAGTTTAACTCCAACTCCACCTCCATCGCCAAATCTAACACCTCCGCCACCCCCAAAACCACCGGTGAGTGTTTGATCCAGCAATGAGATACAAAAGAAGGACTAATGTGATATGTACTCTTGTATCTTTTTCATTAACACCAACCATTTGGCCACTTATTTTGGAGATCCAACCTCAGCGTGGGAATCCTCCACAACCTGAATCTTCTCTTTGTATTCCAACCCAACGTAATAGTTTCTCTTTTTTTCCGACGAAACAGCAAGTTATGGAAGAGGAGCTTTACTCGGCCCATCTTAGACCTCTTACTTGGTTCATAATATGATGCACTTATTATATATTGATGAGACCAGTCGGAGTACGGGTAGTAGCTGCTATGGAGGTGGCTTTCATTCCCTTTGCCTTTTTTTTTCATTTGGCATTTAGGGATTTCAAAAATAATAATAATAATAAATAAATAAATAAATAAAGTAATTGATATAGTGGGGGAGATATGATGTAGAAGAAATTGAAATTAAAAGATGAGAAAGATGAGGAGCAGAGGAGATGAGGAAGAAGATAGAAGGGTAAAATTGTACAAAAGAGTTATTTTAAAGAAAAATAAAACCTTTGTGGCAATTTTGAGAGAAAAAAATATTTGTGGCAAAATTGATTTTCACACACAACATTTATGCCATAAAGAGTACTTTCCCCAATATAAAAGGAAAGGGCTTTGCAGAGATATAAGGGGCATTAGTGAAGGCTCGGAAAGAAAACTAGGAAGATGGGTTATGGCTAATATGGCTCAATCTGAGCAGAGAGAATTTTATTTGTTGAAGATGGGGGAGAATTGGTCCATAAGGGGAATGTGTGGGTGGGCCAAGAAGAAAGTGTAGAGAGTGGAGGAAGGGACGGATCAAATGAAGCAACAAGTGGGTCAATCCCATTCCCCATGGCTTTGTACCCAAGATAGATGCATACACTCTGGATTGAGTTGTGTGGAGTGATTCAAACCTCTCAAGCAAACATACAACTAGGATTTAAAGGTGACAAACAGGATAGAAGCAATGACGACCCCCTTTTGAGAGCCTTCCACAATACAAATTAGCTAGAAAGAGACAAAAGACACAATTAAAATTTGTGAGGAGGGAGTACTCAGGTTCAAGAAAGAAGAGAAAAAGATGAGCTACGAGCAATTTAAGAAGGGGTGAATAAAATTAGAAGCTACTCATATTGGTTGATGCATATATTGAAAAAGGCAACACAAGCTGGCGATAGGGAAATGGCAAAGGGAACAGACTTATTATCAATCTAGTGAGTTGGTTTATTACTAATGAAAATAGAATTCTGGAAATTCAAACGGATGGGGGAGATGATACGAAGACATGGTAAATGACTTGGGTAGAAGACATAAACTGGGGCTATTGGGTCTTGTGGTGATGAAAAAAGAGAAGGCTGGAAGAAGTTTAGTGGCATGGATTTGGGGTTGGAATGATTTTCATGGGCAGTGTCAGCAGCTAAGAGCTTATTGTGTGTTTGAGATCTCTCCTTCTTAGAACTAAAGTAGCCAGAAGGTGGGTGGCAATACGAGGGCTAATCAAAAAAGTGGGGTTCTATGGTTCTTATTATGTAGTCTATGGAACATTAGATAGAATGGAAAAGAAGGGGTTGTGATCAGAGTTGAGTGAATTAATAAGTGAGTTAAATTGATTGTCTATGGTGGAAGCATGATAGTAAATGGGCGTTCAAGGATAACAGTAGATAATTTTGGCGGTGATGTAATTGAGAGAGTTGTGATAACAAGTTGAAAGGATGTTGCTGCCTTGACTCCATGTTAATTTGTTGAATTTATTTATTTGGTGTTTGTCGAGTCTTTAGTTTTTTTTTTTTGGATCCTTGATGTGTTTATATTTTCGGTTATTTTTATGATGTACTCTTATCGACTTATGTACTCTAATGTATTCTAATCTCCTTCTATGGTAAAGAGTTTAAAAAGCTATAAGCAAAAATAAGAAACAAAAGTTGATAACTTAAAAAGCTTAAGATGGTGCATCTGTTAATTAAGTAGTGGTGCCAAAATTAGCAGTGCTAATTTGACATCTTGGGCTTGCATTTTAACACTTAAAACCAAATTTTAATACTGTGAAGCCTCCCAAAACATGTCTATAAGAACGAGGGACTAATGACAATTATATTCAATGGTTCTCCTTAGAATAATTTTATGTTAGATTTAGTTTTTAATATTAATGTTCTTATTTATAAATTTCTCTTACACTTTTTTCATTTTTTATTCACGCATTTACTTTTGCTTCGATGATTAAGTATTTTCTTTACAATCATGCTAGCTGCACAAGTGGTTTTAAAAACCAAGTGCAAAACCAAGTGATTTTAATCCAGCGCGTGTTTGACAAGCTCACTCTCACCACTAAGGCGCGTGAACACGCGCCTGTGCAAAACTCTCACTTCTGAGTTCGTAACGAACACGAGAAGCAAAGAGCGTTGCCATCGTCTTCTTCATCATCGATGCCGTCGTCTTCTTCATCATCCTCCTTCGTCATTGTCTTCTTCATCATCTTCCTTCGTTATCGCCGTCGCCTTCTTCTTCTTCTTCTTCTTCTTCTTCCTCCTCCTCCTCCTCCTCCTCCTCTTCCGTCGTCGTCGTCGTCTTCTTCTTCTTCTTCTTCTTCTTCTTCCTCCTCCTCCTCCTCCTCCTCCTTGCTTTTAGTTGCATGATTCAAGATTTGATTGAGTTGCTTGATATTTGTGTGCATTCTGGATAGTTATCTGTGTGCATTCTAGGTTAGCTTCATCGTTCTTAGGTTTTTTTTGCTTTTAATTGCATGAATCAAGATTTGATTGCGTTGCTTGTTACTTGTGTGCATTCTGGATGGTTATCTGTGTGCATTCTGGATGCTTATTATTTGTGTGCATTCTGGATGGTTATTTGTGTGCATTCTGAGTTAGCTTCATCATTCTTATTTTTT
>JASCZI010030428.1:47924-63944 GCA_036250425.1 Stylosanthes scabra | reverse complement strand
TACGCAAGGGCACGACCAAGATCTCCTGGGTCTTTCAGAATTACTACAGGTGGTTTGTGCCGCAGTTCAGCCTGGCACCGGATCATGCGGTCCATTTTTTGTGGGATCGATGGAGGGTAACATTCTAAACTAATTACTTGATGTTGAGTTTTTAATCATTTTTGTAACATTTGTTATGCATAACCACTCTTTGTTGTCGTTTTCAATCCTTTTTTCGATTACAACGGGGATATGAGTTCAAGATTTATAAGTCTTGGCGGATGAGAGCCTCCAAGAGACTCCATGAGCTCATGCACGAGATCCGGAACAAGGGGGCGCCTCACGGGTGGATACGGGATGACCTATGGGACAGGCTGGTAGAGTTTTGGCGGCAGGAGGACTTCAAGAAGCTAAAGCAGGTGAACAAGAGGAACAGGGCATCCTCGACGGGTGGATCGCTTCATACAGGGGGCTCCACCACGTACGAGGCCACCAGAGAGCGGATGGCACACTAATATGTATACCTTTAGTAAAACTGTAATGTTATCCATTATGTAGCTCCTTATTTATCTTCATTAAGTTTGTTAAATTATTGTTATTGTTAACAGACAGTAGAGTTGGGACGAACACCCACACAGAGTGAGGTGTTCGCGAGAACCCACACACAGAAAGAGGATCGGAGTTGGGTGGACAAGCGATCAGAGGACGTTAACGTAAGTCCTAAGCTTTGTTAGAATTCATTAATATGCTTTATTTTTACTGTGTCATTAGTACTAATCACAATTTCTTTCAAGATGTCTTCCTCGCAGAGTTGAAGAGGCTGCAGGAAGAGTGTCAGGCCATCATTGACGCAGGAGGTCCAGAGCCCCCCCCCCCCCGATCGACGAGGACGCTCTGTGGACACGGATTGCGGGCGGCCGCAAGAGGGGGAGGATTTATGGGATGGGTGTGGTTTCTTCCCATAAATACCCACACCTGTTTGCAGATCCCGAGGACGACGACACTGCTAGTGGTCCCCACGATCTTAGAGAGCAGGTGACCCTGCTCAACAGGGAGATTGCACAGCAGGCGGAGGCGCATGCTCAGAGCCTAGCTGCTGTGGAGGCCGTCTGTGCAGAGAAGGTTCAGACCTTGGAGTCCACCGTGCAGACGCAGTCACAGGAGGAATCTGAGTTGAGGAAGGCTTACTCCGACATGTACAGCTTCCTGACACAGATGCGGAGCAGCGGATCTTCTTCAGCGGTGATGCCTGACATGCCTCCCCCACCGCCGCCTCCACCGCCAACACCGCCTCCTGCTCGATCCCAGAGTCCCCCACCGCGGCCTGACCAGGGCACCAGCTCCCCCCAGTCAGAGGACGACCCCGACTATGTCTGAGACTTTTATGTTATTGTTTATCTGTATTTGTATTTTAGAATTGCTGTGATATTACTTTTAGGTGTGTATTTTCTTTTACTTCATATTTATGGTGAATTATTGAACTTTTCAGTTATTAAAAATACTTTATTTTATATCCAGGTTTGAGTAGATTAAAGTAAATTAGATTAATATGGATACAGACAACGCCAGTTTTACCGACGGCTTAGCCGTCTATAATATTAGACCAAAAAAATTTTTCGTTTGAGCCGTCGGCAATATTATATGACTAAAATTTGGCAGTCAGTATAATTAAATTAATTTCAAAAAAGGAACGGGAGTTTTTCCGACGGTCGGGCTGTCGGTATAATTAAATTATTATTACCGACGGTTTATCGAGGCCGTCGGCAATAATTACCAACGGAATTGTTACCCACACATTTTCAGCCGTCGATATGGCCGTCGGTAATATACGCATTTGTTGTAGTGAGATTATCCATAAAAGAAGGGGGAAATTCCCAAAAGAATATGATTTACAAAGAAGAAAAAGAGGTCTTAATTCATCTTTTTATTACTTAAAAGAGTAAAAAATTTGAATATAAATATTTTTTAAAACATTAAAAATATAAAACATTCTTTATTTAAAAGTTAAGAGAATATTTAGAAAGATGGAATATGACACTCAATCATTTTTTTAAAAAAATATTTTTTTATACAATGTAAAATGTAATAAAAATATTATTATTACTTTTTTTAAAAAAAAATAAAACATTTACATTTTTTTACCACGCTTAGCTGTGATGTTGTAGAGTTGCCCACTACTACAATGCTCTTATTACCATATAATAGGGTTTTTTTTTAATTTATTTATCACTGTTTTTAAAACTAATTATCAAATTTTCATTATTTTAAAGCATGTTACCCAATTATCACTCTTTTGTTACGATAAAAATGATTGCTAACAGTAACAGGAATTGATAATATCAGTGTTTAAATATTTAGATTTAGAATTAATTTATGTGTATTACCACTATGCACTTTCATATACCTTATATATACTGTGTTGTAAATAAGAAGTGTAGTATTGTAAATAATAGATCTATGGAGGTGTATAATGATACATGTAAAATTATCGTTAAATTTATGCCTAATTAAAATTTTTGCATGAGATGATTTGAACAAAAAGAGTTAAGAGAAAAAAGCAACTTGGCTAGTATTATTCAACATCTATATCCATATTGTGTACATTTTCACTCTTTTAACAAAGCATTGGCTCTTGGTGAGTTCGGAAACAGGTATCAACGCTTTTTCCATGTACATGAAAAAAAAAAAAAAAAAAAAGATATATATAATGACATAGGAAAAGTATAGGCCTGTAAAGTTTTTCACTTTCTTCCTTCTGTGGATAGAATCTTCCCCAACATTGCGTCCAAATTCATGAATTGCTAGTTCTGATCTGTTGGGTAGTTATGACAGATTCTAATGCAAAAGTAATTAAGAGTGCACACAGATAAAAGAGTAGTGCGAGCTTGACCTAACAACTGGTTTGATCACTTGAAAGATGACCACCACGAAAGTTGCAAATATAATCATTCATAAAGCATAGCATCTTTGAATTTTTTATTATCCCTTTTCCTTTGACATTGAGGTTTAACAAACCCAAATATGTCAAATTTGTGTACATCTAATATATACAATCATATCTTGGATATATAGATGTTAATCACTGCATATAATATCGGTAATGCTAGGGAAGAAAGTAATTCAAAAATATTTAATTTAATTATTTTAATATTAATTAAATAATGTAAAATAAGATAACTTGGAGTAGTTGCTCTGGGTTAATTATTTGTTGTCTTTAAAATATTTTTTGTTATAATATAATGTACTCACCACGCACTTTATACTTACTGGTACTTGTTTTTAATATAATAAACTCTTTAAACATTTTTTCAATGTTGGCTTCCGAATACCTACGTACGTAATTACCTATAATTTTATATGGATTTTGCTTTATTTACAGCTTATCCCATTAGTTAATATAATTACTTGATCTTACAAAAAACTTTTGACGGGGAATGCTTTCTATCCTATATAATAGAGGTTATGGATGAGCTAGCATATGAGCAATACCTAACCAACATTTTGGGAGCTTGAAGTGATAGGATATTTGGTTGTTTTGGATATATTGATGGTTGAATATTGAGCAACAATGCTAGGTAACCAACAAAAATTCAGTCAACAACTTAAATTAGATGTTCTATTTCTTTAGATTTCGAATGTTCTGTTTTTATTGTTGGTTGTTTTAGGTTTCAGATGTTTTATTTCTAAAAAAATTGTGAATGTGCCACTAGCTTTCATCGTGGATGTTCTATAAACAATAGTTACGAAGGTTTTATTTTTGTTGATTAATTTATTGGTTAGAAAAATATTGGTTACCTATACTTTTTCAATATTGAGTGTTATAACATTGCAAATCATTTGTGTAATTGTATGTGTGATCCTAAAAATTATGGAAATAGTGTGTAAAAATGTTAATTTATTCTTGTCAAATTAAGTAACTTCAATTATGCAATATAAATGGCACAAATTTTCATTATTTTTAAAGAATATAAATGTTAAGATTTAATTTAGGCAGCAAATTAAACAAACATAACAAACATAACTAACAAATAATAATTCTAAAAATATGGGCGGAAAGAATAATGCAAGTTAACCAATATAATATTAATCAATAATAGTTAATAAAATTTTGATCATCCCAAATTATAAAATATGATCATATAAAAAAGTAAAATTGATCATTTAAAATTAATAAAAAGATGAAACAGAATAGAAGAGAAGTGAAAAGGAATAAAAAAATGTTGGCTAAGTATTCCCTACTACAATATTGGTAACCAAAAAGTTTTTAAGTAGAAAATATGTGTAATATGAGTGTAATGTTAGTGAATCATGTGTGTAAAGTATAGCAAGTATGGATGCAAAAGAAAATAATTATATATGTAAATTATGTAATTTATGAGTTTAAATATATTTGCTGAAAAAGATATATTTTGATGTCCATGTATATGAATTTAATTTTTATGCATTGTTGAGTTTTACACATATTGTCGCATTAGCAGAAATAACTCATTTTTAAACTCACTATTTTAAAAAATTATTTAAACACATTAATCTAATTAAATGGTAATGTAAAACTCTTTAAATGATATATGGTCCTTGTTATTTCTAAATCAAAGGGTAGTGCTGCTTTTATAATTACCACATATTTGGAAAGTGGAAAGTAAGCATAATTATTTCCTATACGAATATGAAGTGGGTGCTAATTGATATTCCCATTTGATTTCTGTGTAGAGGTAGGATAAGAATAACTTTATGCAACTAATGATGATGGAATGACAAGAAAGGGTCAAGGATTTTCTGCAGGCACCTTTAACTTCAACCCTAAACAACCATTTCCTTGGAGATTTGCACCATATAAACAAGGTTACTAATGTCACTTCAATTTGAATGCAAAACATGAGAGATCTGCTTCTATATATACTTGTTTGGAATAATAATTAGTGGGTTCGATTCAAAAGTTATTATAGTTTTATATTAATTGTTGAGGTTGTGAGATATAATACGTGGTATTAACCAAATTAATGAGTATCTTAATTTTTTTTAAGTAAAAATTTTGTATTCAAATTTTAAAAATAAAAAAGCTTTGTGAAATGCTGACTCTCCCTTCTTCCCGAATAATAATAATAATAATAATAATAATAATAATAATAATAATAATAATAATAATGTAGCATTAAATATAAAGTTTTTCACTCATCACCAGCTAACTGTACTCTTTTAAAATTATTTTGTATATGTTAAATTTTAGAATTTAGCCCCATTTTCATAAAAGAAAAAATTCAAATCATAATTTTTAATTCTAAATTTAAATTATATAAACATAAACCTTAAAGTTAATCAATATTGGTTAACTTAAAGTTTGTTTGTTATACTTTCTCATAATATAAAATTCAAACAATAATCGAGTAGTTAATTCTCTCGCAAGCTTAAATAAGTAACTTTAATGGCTCAATTTCATCTTATTCACATAGCAACCACTAACTATTATACAAATTTATTTTTAAATAGAGTATAGATTCTCTAATTAAAAGTTTTTTTTTCTCTTTTATATATATATTTATTGTGAAGCAGATGATACAATTCCCTCCCTGTAAACCTCCTCCATACATATGTTACCGTTGCATTAAGTGCTGAGTGGCAGTGTCACACTCTCAACCTATATCTCTCTCTTCACCAGGTGCTGTGTACATGGCATGACCATAACTATAAGCAAATTGTAGTGTTAGTTTTCAATAACCTCGATACATCTTTCTTGTTGGAGATGAATCTTGGGTGAGTCAACAATTATGGATGACAATTGTGGTGGAAATGCACATCATGTCATGTATATCCATAAAAAAAAATAAGTGTTATAAAAAGTTATTGGACTTGCATTTTATGCCTAACCTCATCGAATCAAAACTACCAAATCTATACAACACTTATTGAACAGTGAACACCAATCAATAACTATAAGTACATAATTTTATATTGTATTAGATTATTGAAATTTTTTTATTAATCACATGGTTGGCTATATTGAATTAAAATTTTAAAATGGATCCAATAATTCAGTTATTATGTTGAATGTATTATAAATATTAGGTTTAATTATTCTGATTGTTCCTATAATTTTATCAAATTTTTAATTAGATCATTATATTTTTTTTCTTTCAATTGAATTCCTATACTATTTTTAAATTTATAATTAGGTCCTTATTAACAATAAACATTAAGGAAAAATATTTATAAAGTGTCAATTTTCTATTATTTTCATATTATGCACTTTACGTAAGGTTTATACTTATGTGAATATATTTTCCTTTATTTTTCTCATCTATATTCTTTTAAAATATTATCAACTTGCATAAATCCAAGTCACATATCTTTAAGAAACTCGAAGTATGTTAAAGAAGAAGGAAAGTGTTATTATATCATTTCAAACTAGAGAAAAAGATCATATTTAAAGAATTAACCATTAGTTTTTGTGTTATTTTGTCATTCTATACTTTTACCTATAATACTTTTTGTATTATTCTCACTTAAATAATATTTTTATGCATGTGTTTAAGGAAAAATTCTTAGGCAGATACTTTGGTGTATTTAGAGTTTAGACACTTCATATATATATTCACAAAAAATAAAAATAAAAAAGACATTCCATATATATAGTGTCCCACATGTCTAAAATCTTTTCAATAATATCATATTTTTATATATTAACCTCAAAATTTTAAAAATTGTCGGATAGTTAGTTGTGTATAGTTAGTTTATTGGTAAATTAATGTGACAGGCTGGCACATTGATGTAAAGTTAGTTAGTTGTGATTAGCAATGTACAGTTACTCAGATTTGTTATTCCAGAAATAAGTATGAATAAGTCATTCATTCTCCCAAACTCTCTCTTCTCTTCCTTTCCTTTACTCCATTTCATGGAATTTCACTGGGTGCGGTGAGCGCGGAGGAGCAAAGAGATTGAGTTTTCTACATTTCATTCACATTGTAGAGAGTGGAATTGATGAATCGAACCCTAACCTAGGGAATTCTCAGCTTCTTCTCAATTTCTTCCTACGATTAATCTTCTTCTCTTCTTCTTCCTAATTTCTTAGCTTTACACTCAAACTCACACAATAACGTTGATGAGAGTTGCTTCACTTCCTATCGATTTCGTCACAGATTAGAGAAGTGGAGGCTCTGATCATGAGATTGAGTGTGAAAGATCCTGAATCGCTCCTTTTCCTTCCTGATTCAGTCAATTTCTTACTTCAACATCAGTAATGGATGATAATATCGGCATCGCATCTTTCAGTGAAGATCAAGGGTTTTCTGCTGCAGATTTGCATAATTTGGAAAAAAAAATTGATAAATCAATTGACAATTGTTCAATAACAAGTTAGCAAGGCTGGAAGATCCAATGTTACTCTCCTACAAGATCCTTCAAGTCCGTACTATTTTCATTATGGAGAGAATCCAGGTAGCTCGCTCATGAATACTCCACTTACGACTCTCAATTATCATTCTTGGTCGCGTTCTGTGAAGATATCCCTTAGGTCCAAGAATAAATTGTGTTTCATTGATGGCTCGTTGCCGAAACTTGATAGTAGTGACAGTACTTTTGAGGCATGGGAACAGTGCAACAATATGGTGCTAGCCTGGTTACATACCTCAATCAGTAGTGAAATACTGCATACTGTGCTTTGGTGTGATATAGCATATGAATTGTGGGAGGATTTAAGACACATATTTTACCATGGGGATTTGTTTCAGGTTGCTGAGTTGGAAGAAGAGATCTTCCTCACTAGACAAGGGGATTCCTCTGTTACAGCTTACTTCACAAAATTGAAGGGATTATGGGAGGAACTGGATGAATTCCAACCACTTCCAAGCTGTGATTGCATTGGTTTATGCTCTTGTGTTGTTAGTGTTGTTCACAAATACTGGGATCAGTCTCATGTGGTTTGACTATTGCGAGGATCAAGTGATGATTTTGCAACTGTTAGATCACAAGTCATGCTTGTCAAACTTTTCCCTGGTGTGGATGCTGTATTTTCCTTATTGCTATAGCAAGAGAGGCAATTGTCTAATACTCGAGATACCTCTAGGAATTTGATTAATGCTACTCAATACTATGAGTTTAGCTCAGATGGAAAATTTAGTGGTTCTAGAGGACGAGTGAGAGGTAGAGGGACTCGAGGAAGAGGGGGAAATAATAAGCAGCAATTAAGGAAGTGCTCTCACTGTGGAAGAATAGGACACCTAGTGGACACTTGTTACGACAAGCACAGATTCTCCCCTCACTACAAGTGAAATGACACAAGAAGTGTTAATAGCATTCACACTGATGGAAATTTGTAGAATATTAGTGACACCACATTGGAAAGTGGTAATAGCTTGGGGTTGTTGTTTTCAAAGGAACAGCAAGCAACATTGCTTGATCTGCTACAGCTTCATAGTGGCAAACCTCCTCAAAATATCAATTTGGCATCTGAAGTGCAGGCCCCCTCTGCAGGTATACACCACATCTTATCCATATCCAAACACCAGCTACAGAGTTCTGATTGGATTCTAGATTCAGGAGCCACTGCACGTGTTACTTGCTCCCTGCATTTCTTTAAGACTTTTAAAAAAGTGGGTCCAATCACTCTTCAGCTGCCAGATGGCTCAAGGATTGTTACCACCATCTGTGGTACAATCCAATTTTCGAAACTGTTTTACATAACTGATGTGTTGTTTGTGCCTAGTTTTACTTTAAATTTGATTTCAGTTTCAAAAGCAACACATACACTATGATATAATTTCTTATTTGATGACATTAAATGTGAGATACAGGATCGGATGACAATGAAGATGATTGGCATTGCTGAACTTGTAGCAGGCCTCTATGTTTTCAAAAATTCATTCATGCATTCTACTCACACATGTTTAAGACAGTTACACCTCACTAAGGCTCAGGTTGCTGTTCATGCACTCATCAATAATTCTGATTTGGCAACATTATGGCATAGTAGACTAGGTCATATTTCAAATAGTAGGATTGAAAATCTACAAAAAATAATATGATTTTTTGCATTTTGATGTAAGGTATATCCCTTGTGAACCATGTTATTTGGCAAAGCAAAAATGCCTTCATTTTCTCAAAGCACCACTATCTCAAATAACTGCTTTGACATGGTTTACATGGATATTTGGGACCATTGGCTATTGATTCTGTTGATAGTTATAGATATTTTCTGTCCATTGTTGATGATAAAAGCAGATTTAGTTGGATATACTTTATGAAAACTAAATTTGACATAGATTCTCTTGTTACAAAATTTGTACAGTTCATTGAAACTCAGTTTAATAAAAGAATCAAGTGCATTCGCACTGATAATGGTAAAGAGTTCTATTTACAAACATTTTTTTTATTCCAAGGGCATTATTCACCAAACTAGCTGTGTGGAAATTCCACAATAGAATGGAGTGGTAGAGAGGAAGCACCAAGACATGCTTAAAATGGCTATAACCTTTATTTTTCAAAGCAACTTACCCAAACAATTTTGAACATATACTCTAGCCCATGCTATTCATGTCATGAATCGGGTACCTAGTAGTGCTACAAAGGCTAAAAGCCCCTATCATATTTTATATGATAAGTTGCCAACTATATCTCTTCAAAACTTTTGGATGTCTAGCATTTGCATATTCTCTAGCAAACCATGGAACCAAGTTGGAATCGAGAGCTAGAAAATGTGTCGTTCTGGGTTTCAAATGCACTACTAAAAGGTTTGTTCTCTTGGACATTAATACTTCTCAAATTTTTATATCAAGAGATGTCATCTTTTATGAACATATTTTTCCTTTTCTAAACATTTCGAGTTCTACCACTTCACAATTGACAAACACTGATGTTCTTCCAAAGTATTTTGTTCCATCTTGCACTGATTCTGATTTATTTTCTACTCTTGACTCATATATTTCTGCCATGCCATCTCTACTGCATTTTGCTTCACCTTCCCACACATGTCATAATCATGCATCATCTCCTTCTATAGATTATACTTCATCTCATATAGGCTTACCCCTCTCTGCATCACCCACTCTTCCTGCATCAATCCCATCCCCTGCCCCTACACTTAGGCGATCTACTAGACTCAAAAAACCACCTTCCACCTTCCCACTTAGCAGACTATCATTCCATGCATGTTTTTGTAGTTCTATTTGTTCCTTTGATGCTACATCATTTCCAAATATCTTATGTCACATTTTCTCTCATTTGATAAGCTTTCCCACACACACAAAGCCTTCTCTCTTGCACTTGATTCTACTGCTGAGCCCAAGACTTTTGACGAGGCAATCCAACATGATTGCTGGAAACAAGCAATCAATGCTGAACTACTGGCCCTTGAAAGCAACAAAACTTAATCTATTACTCCTCTTCCAAAGGGTAAGCGGGCTGTTGACTGTAAATGGGTCTTCAAGACCAACACTACAAGAAAATACGGATGATACCATGTTTTAAAACCATGTTTAAAAACTGCCAAAAGTGTGGCAGTAGAATAGAGTCCCGCTTTTCTATCTATTGCCACACTTTTTGTTTCAACGGCCACGTTTGCCGACAGTTCAAGCGAATTTTCTTAGGAATTATATCGCCACACTTAAAAGCGTGGTTGTTTACAAAACCTTGTAGCCACGTTTACCTTACATCTTGGGGTACACTTTAAAAGCGTGGTTATAGGCTTTTGTATTAGCCTCGCCTCTCTACACGTGACTATAAGTGAATAAAAAAACTTTTTTTGTTTTTTTTTTATTTTATTTTTATTTTTTTGTATTCTAAAAACTAATATTTAAAATCATTGTTTTGAACATTTTTTATTTCCAAAAAAGGTATCATTATCTCTAGAGCAAATATGTATTATGATATCAACAAAAAATTCAACATTGACACACTTTGATATGTATTTGACAATTTACAAACAAAATATCCAAAAGAGAAAACATCATAATAGGTTGCTAGGTACTCCAAAACACAACATGTCAACAACTATGCTCTTAGCATTTATATCTATTTATCCTTCCTTTCCAAAAATAAGTTCACCGTTTATCAAACTCCACTGCTTCACTAATTGGCTCTGCCACTGTGATGAGGTCCTGCACACACACAGACACAAAGAACCCTTTATATCATTTAACATGTCCAAAAAGTAAAACCCACATTTAACATACCCAAACTGCAAAAAGAATCATGTATTTCATATAACTAACAACTAGAATTTAAATTCAACAATTTTAACACAGTCTTACATTATGGATACCATGTTTCTCCAACATAACACTTTAGGTAGTAGTTATACTTCACTCAGCAATTCTCATCATCAAGTTATTGCATCAGCTAACTTATTAGCAAACTATAATAAACACTTCAATCTTCATTTGATAACCAATAACAAACTTATTTAATTTTCAAGATAGTGGTTTATTTCTTAATTAAGTTCCCTATGTCACAAGAAAATGAGGAGTTTTTCACAGAGATTACGTAGAATGGTGTTGAAGAATCTAGCCCAAATGCTGGGTCTCTCTCACAATGCCAAATTTACACATTCATGAATTCTTCACTAATAAATAGCATGAATTCTTCACAAATCTGCTCTTAGCATTAATCCTATAGTGCATTCATACACATACATAATCACAAGCATAAAATAGACACAAGTCAACCTCAAAAGAACCAAATGCAAAGTGCAGATCCAAATAAGTGCAAACTTCATATCCAAGTTACAATTTAGCAAGCAAAGTGCAGATCCAAATCCCAATTTAGCAAGTTAAACTCAAAAGAGACACAACTCAAACTCTAAAACTGAAGCTAAATGCAAAGTGCAGATCCAATATCCCAATTCAGCAAATAAAGTGCAGATCCAAATCCTAATGGAGAAGCAAATTGGGACAATAAACCTAATATTTATAAATATATGAAAAAGCTAATAAGCTATAAGATTCAAGGTTTTCCTATACTACCAAATACTTTAAGCTATTTACCATAAAATAACTAATAAAATTCCACGTCGGCAATTCTTATGAAATGTCCTCAACAAAACAAGACAGGCATACGAAGTAAGGAGCTACAGCAAATGCTCAATTTATAGAACAACAACAAATAACAAAGTTACTTTGAAAGCAAGGGCATAAAAGAACTAAGATGTTTGAATCAAAACCATCGACAATTAAGCATCGAAATATACACATTTATGCATATTATCATGGTCCACATTTACGGGTTTAATCTCCAATTGTCAGCTGCCATCTAGAGTAAGGATCAACAGAGCAGCAGATAGGTACATCACTAGCGAACAAAGGCAGAATAAATAAAAGCAGATTGTTCTTTTTCTGTCAGCAAATAACAACAAACAAAATAAAATAAGAACAAAAGAGAAAACATTATTTATTTACACATAATAATTAGCTAATTTGATGTACTATTTTCAGACAAGATATAAATATATAAATATACAAATAAATATACTGAAATTGGGTAGCGATCAATAGGAACAAATGCATATTGAAACATACAAGAAATTAAGAAAACTATCAATAGTTCAATACAAAATATCACAACTTTCAAAGCTTCCACATTATAAAAGCTGCCCATACCACTAAAGAAACTAAGAACAATTTACTTAGGAAGCAATAAACCAAGAAAGTTTAACAAAAAATGAAAATATCTGTAGCAGTGAGGAAGAGACACAAAAAAGGTTAACAAAGAATGAAAATATCTGCAGCAGCAATAATAAACCAATAAAACCATGAGTCGATTAGAAAAACTCAAGTCATCAAATCACAAGACCAATAAGAATTTATATTGGTTTTAATCAAGATGAGAGTCACAAAAGTGTAACAAGAAAGCTCTCCACAAACAAACACTCAATAATAGACAAATAACTAAGTCTATGAATATTTAAAACACAAAAACTAAAACTGATTTGGTTCACTATCCTTATTAACCACTATATTCTCAACACAAGAACTTTATATTTTTTGTGCAACTCTTAACACAACCACCAAATGAAAGAGAAGAAAGAACCAGTACAATTAAAACAAAAAATTTGTTTCGACCAAATCGAACAAACTCATCACAGCAAATCAAATACAACCCATACTTCCAAGTTCCCACTGTCTTTAGTCTAAGTTATTTATCACACTCTTCAACTAATCAATAAAAAATAGATGGTGCTACCTAAAAAATTTTAGAAACAGAGCCTCCAACAGCACCCAACCAATTGCAATGCAATAATTATGGATTTATAGTTGACTTGTATTCACTAATTGCAATGCTATGCAATACACTCTGCACACAACCAATTCAAAAGAAAATGTCAACAAAAGATTAGTATGACACATGACAGAATCATCATTAAATTAAGATGATCACTACAAGAAATTAGGCCTTTCGCCACCCTTTTTTTCGCTACGCTTAAAAAATGTGGCCTATAGGGGTCAATCACCACGCTTTTATGAGGGTGGCGATTGTTTAGAGATTTGGCCACGATTTTATTGTCACATTTACAAAAGCATAGCCATATGTATAAGTCGGCATGATTTAAAAGTGTGGCCAGTTCAAATGGTGATGTGGACGTTTTTGAAGCTTGCCAATATCATAATGAGGTGCTCATTTTCTCTAACTATTTATGCACCCTTAGAAAACGTGGCCACAACGGTCTCAAAAAACAAAAATTAGTTTTCGCTCCAATAATTTAGATTTTGCTCCCATTTCTTTCTTTCACTAAGCCTTTTTTTTTCATTTTTCTCCACTAAGATCGAAACACACACACACAAGCAACCCTGAACCCCTCTTTCAGTGAACCCTAGAATCCTCTCTTCTTTCTCAATGAACCCCAAAACCGTGCCACCGACCTTGTCGTCGCTCCACCCTCCTCGTGGCTTCACCCTCCTTGTCATCATTCCACTCTCCTTGTAGCTCTACCCTCCTGGTCGTGCCACCCTCTTCGTCGCGCCACCCCTCCTCGTTGCGCCACCCATCCCCGTTGCGCCACCACTCCCTCACATCGTCGTCGCAACCCTCGGCTCCCTCTCTCTTTCGTCGTCGCTCAACCTCATCTCCCTCTCTATTCATCGTCGCAACCTTGAGGTAAGTGATTTCCGTTAATTCCATTTTCAACTTTTTTTTTCTGATTTTGCTTTCATCAATATATTTCCGTTAATTCCATCTTCAATTTTGTTTCTGCAATTGGTTTTTTGGGTTTTGGTCATTCAGTTTTTCAATTTTTTATTGATTTGCATTTTTCCATTATCAGTTTCAGTTTTGATTTTTATTTGGTTTGATTTCAGTTTCAGTCTCAGCTAATTAGTTTTATGTTAGCCCCTATTTGATTTCTGATTTGCTATTTGTATTTTTTATTGATTCAATCCTGCAATTTGATCATATCTTGCAATTTTATACTTGTAAAACCTTAAAACTGATTTAAAACTTGTTGCCTTTGATTTAAAACTGAAGAACAGTTTAGGTTTAGTGAAACCTTGAGGCCAGTGATTGAGCGGAAATTGTAAAGTGTACACTTTACAATTTGGGAGGTTTTGGGTTCCAATTTTAGGATTTCTGATTAGGGGTTTTAACTTCTACATGAATTGGTTACTGTTGGAGGTTTTACTTATATGAATTGGGGTTTTTACTGCATGAATGGATTGCTGTTGGGGTTTTAGTGGATGAATACATTACTGCATAAATTGTTTAGCTTGTGCACTTTTTTTATTGTTTTTTTCATCTCTCTGTTCTTTAGATTTGATCTGTTATTATTTTTGTCACTACATTTGGTCTGAATTCCAAAGAAATTGCTTATTTGAATTACAATGGTATTTATTTTTGTGTTTGACATGCTGATAGAAAAACAATAATATATAAAAAGCTAATCAACTATCGAATTATCTGAGTAATGGAAAAATCATAAAGGGGCAGTCAAGTCAGCTTGGTTTTAGCAAAGAACTTATAATTTTGTTATAATTTGGTTTAGTTATAATTTGGAAAAAGGTGATATAGCTTTGATGGCTTGTTTGGTGTGCTCTTATTATGTCAAAATTGCGATTTTCAGATTGAAACTTTTGCTCTTATCATTTTCAGATTGAAAAAAGTTCATAATGTCATTCTAATATCTGTTATTATTAACTTTTTGTGCATAGTTCTTGCTTCCCATGATGCCATTAGAATTAAGCAAAAGATGTCTTATGAAAGTTCTTTACCATAGATTAAGAGAAGATACTCTCTTTATTCCAAGAGAGTATAGAAATTCTGGTTTTTATAAAAAAGGATGGGAGAATTAGAATTGGATTCAAAATTCTGTCTCTCTCTGATTTGTTTAATCTAATCATGGCGTGATTAATTGTAATGGGTAGTTGCCCCTCTAACCGTTCCATATATAAAATCTATGAAACCCCTCCACCAGATAGAAGCTTGCTTATATATACACAGAAAGAGAGAGAAGCAAGTAAAGAAGCAATGGGTGAGGAGTTTGAAGCAGTGATTTGTGGTGATAACTATTGGTGGAACTCATCATCAACAAGAAGCTTGTTCCCTTTCATGACTTGTTCCGTCGCTGCTGCTGCTAATGATTCTGCTTCCTGCTGGCAAGTTTCTGATTTCAACAAGGGACCAACAACAAGGTCTTCTTCTCATGAAGAACAAGAACAAGATACTAACAACAAGTGTAGTAATAATGAATCATCATCAAGATCAGCAGCAAGTGGGAGCATCTTCATGGATTCCACCTTACAAATGATGGCTTATGGCCTCTCATCTAATTCACCATCATCCACTTGTTGGAATAATAATAATAATCCCTCTCTTTTGTGAGTACATACTTTTCTTTTTATTTTATTCTTTTAATTAGTGTTGTTGAAAAAGGAATAATCCATTATCGATCACTATGTAAGTATAAATTAATTTATGTGTTTTGCATGGCAGTGGTTGTAATGGAAGATCAGAGAACAACTTCCAATCTTCTGTTATGCTTGAAGAAGAAACAGGATTAGATTGTTCTGTGAGCTGTGGATTCCAAATAGGATCATCATCTTCATCAGCTAATACTACTTATGGTTA
>JASCZI010030428.1:36396-47914 GCA_036250425.1 Stylosanthes scabra | reverse complement strand
TCTTCAACCATGATTCATGAAGGAGGGCTATTTGACCCAACTGATTCATTATCATCATCACTTTTCACACCACCTGATGAACTCTCACCAACATGGTCTATTGTGTTTTCTCTTATGAAGAATAATAATGGATTGCAATTCTCAAACAATACTACTCCTTTCTGGAATGCGTCTTCTTCGCCTCATCATGACATAATAACATCTGCTCCTGTCTTTGCTTCATCTTCATTATCACAAAACCTACACCAATATCAAACACCACCATATCTGATCTACCTTATGTATTAAACATATTGAATTATATATGCAGCTGAAGAGAGAAGAATCTCCGGAGAAGGCATCATCAGGAGGTGGGAGCAAAAGTGGTTCTGAACGTGCCTTCAAGAGGACCAGAATTAAAACGCCATCTCCATTACCAACTTTTAAGGTTTTCCATCTTAAATTAAATAAACATAAACTCATTCATCTAATCTCAATCTTAATATATAAAACTAGTCTTATTCTTATACTCACTCCTCATTTTAATAATTCTATTTTTTTTTCTTTAAGTTATTATTTAGGTTAGTAATATATCAGTCTCTCTGATCTGCAAAATAAAGTCACATGATTATATCTCATTATCTTATATTATTCTGCCTTGTTACTGAAAAATTACCAAGTTACTGAAAAATCATTTTTTTAGGAAGCAAAATTCAGCTTTGATTTTGTCATTTTGAGTTCCAAGATTTTTTAGTTTCAATAAACTTTGAGAATTAAATTAGTTTCATTTTTAGAGCTGATTGATCTAAAGAAAAAAAAGTATGTATGTGGTTATGCAGTTTGAATATCCCCTAAACATTGAACATATAAGTATTCTAATCTTTGTACATTTAATTATGATAGTTGAATATTTCAATATTTTCTTGTTTCAATTTTTTTCCATTTGATTTCATATGCCTTTCTGTAACATTTTCAAGAAAAATCAAGGATTTGCTCTAAAGGCTGAATATGGGAAGAGTTTGGGAAAGCTATAGCATATTGGAAGGTGAAAATGAAGATTCGAGGAGGCAGATTACAGAAGCTGAGAAGAAGATAGCTTCAATAATAGAGGAGAAAAACATGCTCAATGAGACAAATTAGGACTTGAAGAAGGAAACTTTACGCTATGATACTTGCCCGTGGAGAAAAGTTGAAAGCATAAAAGGAAAATGAAGATTTTTTGAAATTGAGATTGAAACTCTCAACTGAGAAATGCCAAGAAGTCTGCATTGCAAATCTACGTTAGGATGTTCTTATGTGATAAACTCTCTTTTTTTATCTTTTTTCTTTTTGTCAATATGATGGAAGTCTGTGTATGTTGGATTGAATGATTAAAAATTATATATAAATTTTTTTTTGGAAATTCTTTAAATTAGTTTCTTTAGTTATGATTTAAAATTATTTATCAATTTAAAAAGGCATAGGAATACTGAACTAACTTATAGCCACGCTTAAAAAGGGTGGCCATATTGTCCAGTAGCCTAAACAAAAACTATGCACAAAAAACGTAGCCGAAACCTAAATAGCTGGCACAATTAAAAAACGTAGCAAAATGTTGACAATCTAGCACGCTTAAAAGCGTGGCAATAGGATTAAATAATTGCTGTGCTTTTAAGCGTGGCAATAGATGAAAATCAAGGGCTATGCTGAAAAGCGTGGCGATAGAGCACCGCCACGGCGGCATCTGTCACCTTTCAAAAAGCGTGCCCATAGCTTCAAAAGCGTGGCCAATTGTTGTTGGTACGCTTTTGACCCCTTTTCGGTACGCTTTAAAAGCGTAGCAGAAGGGGGTTTTTCTTGTAGTGGATTAATTTCCAAAATCGATAGTCATATTCCAGATCTAGAACTTGTCTCAGCTTTCAACTGTGTGCAGATGCTTGTGGAGGATAATATAATTCGTTTTTACATATATAAGAACTTTGTTAGTTTAGTTACACGCACTTCCATACATGTATATATACTTTGGAAACATAATAAGTGTTATGCAAATTAAGTTATATATAAAATTTGTGGTGTTTAGTTGTCATGATGAAATGATTTATCTTTAAACAAATTAAGCTAATACATATACAAAAGTATCATATTTTTAGTATGTATTTTCATACCTCTTTTGAGTTTGAAAATATGATTATATATATAGAGATACTTTTTAGCAAAGGAAATTATCTAATAGCAAAGGAAAGGCTAATAGACAGGAAATTACGACGGATGAAATCACAAATCGAGGTGATTTTGGGGTGCGACGGTGAGCTCCGAGGTAATCAATTGCAACCGGTGACAGAGCCCAGACGGTGAGCTCGGGACAGTGCGGTGGCGGTGATTCACATTCACGGTGAGCTCACGTTCTGTGCCTCACGGTGAGTAAGGAAGGTGAGGAAGAGAAGTGGGGGACGCGATTTGTGCCTCACGGTGGCGACAGGGAGACATAGTGCGCCAGTGACAGAGAGCCGGTGGTAAGAAGGCGCCGGTGAGAAAGCGCGCCGTGAGAGAGCACGAGCTAGAGTGAGCGTCAAAGCGGTGAGAAAGAGGGATAGAGAGAGTGTGTGAGAGCCGACGAGACGATGACTGGTGGCCGGTGAGTTAGGGTTTTGAGAGGGTTAGGGACATGGATGGCGAGAGTGAGATGATGAAGAACGAGGGTTTTGATGAGGGTTAGGATGTTGTTTCTTCTTTTTTATTTTTCTAAGTGTTTGGGGCAAGAAGCATGTATTGGTGGGAATAAGTTTTTTTTTCTTTCTAAATATTGGTGGGAAGCCAAAAAGTTTGGGTGGGAACTTTTTTGTCACGTTTTTGTTGGGTGCCTAAATTATTATATCAATAGGCACGTTTAAAAATAGTGGCCCAAAATATTAAATATGGCCACGTTTCAAAAACGAGCCCAAAGGCCACGTTGACACTTATTGCCACATTTTTCAAACGTGGCTAAAAGACAGGGGTGTCCAAAGGCCAAATTTCTTGTAGTGCAAATTGAAGCCTGATGGCACGGTGGAGAGACATAAGGCTTGTTTGGTAGGGCTACACTCAGTTGGCAGGATTTGATTACTTCGACACTTTTAGCCCCGTTGTTAAGATGTTCACATTTCGGGTTTTCCTAGCTCTCACTGCACAGCGAGGCAGGTTCTTACATCAATTGGATGTAAACACAGCTTTCCTCCATGGAGATTTGCTCGAAACAGTTTACATGAAGCCTCCTCCTGATTTATTGGTTCCTCCAAATCAAGTTTACAAGCTTGAGCGGTCTCTCTGTGGCCTCAAACAAGCAAGTCGGCAGTGAAATCATAAATTGTGCTCTATTCTTCGTGCCTTCGGCTACACTCAATCTAAAGCTGACCACTCTGTCTTCACAAAAGGTAATGCATCTGCCTTTACTGCCAATTTGGTGTATGTGGATGATCTTGTGCTTGCTGGAAATGAGATGGGTAAAATTAATCGTGTCAAAACAATGCTTGATGACAAATTTAAGATAAAGGATCTTGATTCTCTTAAGTATTTCCTTGGTTTTGAGGTTTCTAGAAGAAAGACTGGAATTCTTCTTTATTAGAGAAAGTATGCGATGGACCTTCTTCATGAATTTGGTCTTTCTAACACTAAGCCTGCTTCCACTCCTATGGCTTACAACTCTATTCTCTTTAAATCTTCTAGTTCTATCTTGCCTGATTTGACCCCTTATCATAGGCTTATAGGGAGGCTATTGTACCTCACTAACATTCGGCCCGACATCAGTTTTGCAGTGAACAAATTAAGCCAATACTTGGATTATGCCATTGATGATCATTTCGAGGTAGGATTGCATATTCTTATATATGTGAAACAAGCTGCTACGTGGAATTCTCTTCTCAAAAGATTGTGATATGTCTTTGACAGGGTATTCAGATTCAGACTGGGGGACTTGCCCAGATACTAAAAGATCTGTTTTAGGGTTCTGCTTCTTTCTAGGCTTCTCTATAGTTTCTTGGAAAAGTAGAAAGCAACACATAGTTGCCAGATCCTATGCAGAAGCAGAATACAAGGCATTGGCTCTAGCTACATGTGAAGGGCGTTGGTTGAGTCATATTCTCAAAGATTTCCAAGTTACATTGCTCAAGCCAATAACTCTGTTATGTGACAACCAATCTGCCATCCACATAGCTTCCAATCCTGTCTTTCATGAGAGGACAAACACATCGAGATAGATTGCTACACTGTGAGGGATGCAGTTCAGGACAATTCAGTGAAGCTACTACCAGTTTGATCTGCTGAACACATGGCCAATATACTAACAAAAAGTTTCTCCCTTGGTCCATTCATCAGAAATCAAGGCAAGCTTGGAATGTATGATGCTCACATTCCAAGCTTGAGGGATACTATTGGATAGTTAGTTGTGTATAGTTAGTTTATTGGTAAGTTAATGTGACAACTGGCACATTGATGTAAAGTTAATTAGTTAGTTGTGATTAGCTTTTTGTTATGAGTAGTTTAGCAGGTTAGTATATATAGTGATTAACAATGTACAGTTACTCAGATCTGTCATCCCAAAAATGAGTATGAATAAATCATTCATTTTCCCAAACTCTCTCTTCTATTTCTTTCCTTTGCTCCAGACCATGGAATTTCACAAAAATTGAATTGAAAATCGAATAAGTAGAATCACATGTTCAAAGATTTAATGAGGATTCTATCGAAATTAAATGAAATATAATAAAATATATATCTAAAAAAATATATTTTTTGTGTTTTATTTTTTATATAACAGCTTAACTACTAAAAACAAACATAATTAAAAAATTTTATTAGTTTAATTTTAGTTCTATTGTTACTCAAGTATTCTTTTAATAATTAGATAAAATTATTATCAAAGCAAACCCGACTAAATAAACTTAAAACCTGAAAAGGCCTCGGAATGAATTTGAGTTACATATCACACTACTACACTAAGTCTCGTTAGCAATGTCGGTTGAGTTGCGAGTGAAAGTTATGGACAGTCTAGTGGTGGGAGAAACAGCTCAAGCATGTGTGAACTGAAGGGTTTAGTGTTCAAGCATCATAAAATGCAGCAGAGACTTGGTCGGAGTGGCAAGATTTGTTGCCTCCCATGAGTTGAATCCTGGGTTCAATTCCTCACAGAGGAATAAGGAGTATATTATAGTGCGGGTAAGTGTGTGGGTGAGTTGTGATGTCAAGTATTGGCGGTTGTCCAATACATGACAAAAAAAATCATAAATTTAATTATTACTGACAGATCAAGCATGATAAATTTATTAAACGGTAATGCTACATGTATCATTGTAAACATCAGCACATAAATTTTATTTTTTTTGTGCTAATGTTTATATTTTTCCGTGTTATAAATGGTGTGTACAGAGGTGTACAGTGGTACACGTAGATTAATTCTTTATTAAATTATGTTTTCCTCCCCTCCATGTTACTGACCACATATATATATATAGATATTGTTCAATTTAAAAAAGTAAACTTTTCGTGACGCTTTATTATTGACAGTTTTAAGCCGTCAATAATATTGTTGAAAAATATCAATCTGATTTTTGCCATGTAATTTAACCAACGGTTCAGTCATCGGTAAAATTAGTTATCGACGCCTAAGCCATCGATGAGTCGTCAGGAATCTCCGATTTCTTGTAGTATCAAGTCTATCTCAGGAAATAAGGAAAGTTACTTTATCATCATATAATTAAATACTAATTTCAACATTGTTTATATCCTAAAAATGATTATCATTTTTTTAGGAGACGAGAATATATGATAAGATAAGTTTTGAATACTTTATGTAAAAATCAAAAGGAGTTTGCATGGGAGAAAAGTGATATTGGTAAATTTTCTTCACAGAAATTATAGAGAAATCCAGAATTGTGATGTCTTGCGTAGAGTCAATGGCATACGCATCATCAAAGGCATTATCTGACTGCTGAGATTTTGAAAGTACTTATCTCCGATAGATTCATCTCCACAATCTTGCACGGGCTCATGTTGCTCATTCGTTGAATCTTCCTCATAAAGTAGATGGTCTTGCTCATCACGGTTGACACACATTTTTCCTCAATTTGCTCCTTCATATTATCCTACTCGTATTGCTCGTCCATGTCACTATATTCAAATATATCTGACATCTTAGAACATTCTATATAATTTATTGAAAGAAAATAAATTCAATAAAGTAGGTCATATAAACAAAATACAATTATTCGTAGATGGAATTCTTAATTTTAAAAGACCAAGCGTTTAGTTGCAAAAATCTAAAATCCAATCAATTGGAAATACCTTTTAGTCAATTGGCTTTCGATTGTTATTGATATCTAGTCAATGTGATAAGGTTCCAAACAATTGGTTTTCCTTTAAAAAAAATCCATACACAAAATCAAAAGATAGGTTTTCGAACACAATAAATTGATATTCAATACATGCTGAATTGAATCAAAATCCAATCAATTGAAAATATCTTCTAATCAATTGGTTTTCTGTCCAATCAATTGTTTCAAGGAAAATTCTAGCATGATGATATTATTCTGGTCTTCTAGTTATGACACATGAGTTAGGCTTATTATTAGGTGACAAGTGGAAAGTGAGTCATTCTGAATTTATGGCAGGCACATGCTCCATGCTCAATAATGCCACGTGTCAACAGCTCATTGGATCAGACAAATGTCCTCATCAGAAGATAGTTATAATATCCTCATAGTAGACATTCCCTTATTTCAAATATCTAATCAGTTGGACAAGATTTACAACTGATGGTTTTGGAAAAGATCCTTACACAAAACAAAACCATCCAATCTATTGCATTTTAATACAAGCTCAATTCAGCCCGTTGGAACATACACAAAATCGATTTTCAAACCCAATAAATTAATTTTCAAACATAGAACCAATAAATTGGTCTTCGAAGCTAATAGATTTATGTACAATATAGATCTTTATTTCATTGCCGCAGAACATACGCAGAATACGAAAATTTCTAGAACTTATGAACACGAAAATTTTCGAAACATAAGCAATTTCAATTTCAAAGAATATAAACATCAAACAATTAGCAAAACTATTCAATTGGTGCATAGAACAAATTGAATTTAGCATAATTTTTCATATTTTAAAGAATTTGAAAGAAGAATAATAATTATCGAAGAACATGAAAAAAGTAGTATAACCTTATCATAATAGGATTGATGATTTTCAAACTGAGATTTATAAATTTATTTTAATTAAATAAATTGGTGTGAATAGATTTGGAATAGATTATGAATTTGACAATAGCTGGATTGTACATATAAGACTAGGGTTCCAAACTCAAAAGAAAATTGGAAAATAGATTGAAGATAGATTCTGATTGTTCTTAACAGATAAACATTGAATAATTAAAAATTAAATTAAAAAATTTTAAATTAAAAATAGACAAAGAACTAAATAATAAATAAAATTAAAAAATACTATTTTGCAATTTTTAAAAAATTTTAAAAAGTTTGAAAAACATATTTTTCACTTATATCACTAAATGGTATCAAGTTACTTGGTCCATGGAATCCTATGCTAAGTTATTGTGCATAAAAATGTTCGCAACCTATACTTTTGCACATTGTTGCTCCACAAAATGATGAGGAAATATTTTTGGCTTCACATAAAATGCTACTTCAGGACAATTTAATATATCTAACTATCTAAGTCGCAATTTATGTCTAAATAAATACATAAAATTGTTGATAAATCTAAAGTGTGAAAGGACACAATTAATATAAAATAGGGAAACTATAAACTATAAAGTAACAAAAGTTTTCAATACCCCTCAAACAAAATAAAAGAATACAAGGTTTTTTTTTATTTTTTCTTTCCTAGGTATCATTGTTATGTGAACTATGTTATTAGTCATTGGGTTAATCTCGTTTGAATAACTGTTGCAATAGTTTCTCCCAACGTGAATTTTTTTTTCCATCCCTAGGAATTGAGCTTAAAATCACGAAATAAAAGATCAATTTGTCTAACCATAATTCTAAGTATATATTTATTTTAACTAAATTATTTATTTTATGTCAAATAAAAAATTATTTCGATTTTAAATATAAATTTATTTCGATGCTATTTTTTTTACTATGTAATACCAAAATATTTTTTTGTTTAGCATAAAAATAAATGATTTGATAAAATTTATTTACCGAAAATATATGTATATATAGTATTACTGCTTATCTAAATAATACCGAAACATAAATTGCAAAAATTGCCAAAAGAGGCAAATAGAATCTAAACACAACATAAACTTATCGACTTTACATTCTCACAATTTCCCCCAAAATTCTATATCAGACAAATTCTAATAATATTTTGCATGAAAATGTAAGATACCAGAAAATGGGCAAGTCGTCTAACCAAGTATTGAACTATTGATACAAATGGAAACATGATATCATCTCTTATAGTACATAATTAATATACTAATTCAAATCCAACAGAAATTCTTGTACTTGGTCCTATTGCTCTACTCACAATATTGCCCACCTTATTAATTAATGTGATTATTATTTCAAATTAATTTACCTAAAATTTTGGTCAGACAGAAAATAAACATGAAATTGACTTTATTCTTCTTCCAATACGGACAAATTGAGGTTAGACATGTGATTAGGAGTAAATACCTAAAATCAGTTTGGGTTGGTCTAGTGGTTAGCTCACTAGTCCGCTTAAGTAAGTATTGAGGGTTTAAATCCCGCATTGTGCATGCAGTAACCCATTAGTCAGCGACAACTCTTAAATATAGCTCAGATCCGCGAAAAATTAGTTCTTCCAAGCAGCCTGGCCATACGAGGGATACCTTGGGAAATAAAAAAAAAAAAAAGAGTAAATGCCTAAAGTTAATTTAGCCTATATTATTAGGAATAGATTCCCTCTTGCAGAAGCATATAAGAGAGACGAGAGCTTTTATTTTGCACCATAATCAATTCCCATCTTTTGACATAAGCCAACCAATGTGCTTCCCCTAATTAAGTACCACCCAAACCCCCCATGATGAAGAACCTATTTGAAGCTCCCCTGTATCAATCATCAAAATAAATGTGACACCATATACTAAATTTGGCAGTGTAGTTAGTTCATAGTATTCAAGAGACAAAGATCGTAGTTAATAAAAGTAGAAGCTTATTATAGGGAGTTCGCCCAAACACTTCAAAAACAATGGGATCAGTGCCCGTAGAAGAAGGGTCCATTATGAGAGAGCAAAGGGTGCTTCTTCATGTAGATGAAGAAAGTGGTGGTAATCAGAAAGAGAGGTTCAATTGGGTGGTGGATTCTCCCAATCCACCACCTCTTTGGAAGAAGCTACTTGGTTCAGTTAAAGAGGCTGTGTTGCCACGTCATCATAGGAACACAAGTTGGTTTTCTTTCTTGCAGAGTTTGTTTCCCATTCTTGGTTGGTTGAGAAATTACAAAGCCTCAAAGTTCAAAGATGATCTCTTAGCTGGTTTAACTCTTGCCAGCCTTAGCATACCACAGGTATATATTATTCACTGCTTAATCACCAATTTAGCTGCGTTTGGTTTAGCGTTTAGAACATGAAAAACAACTTTATGTTTCTTGAACGCTTCAATTTTTTGTTTGACTCTTTTTTTTTTCCTTATGATCAAGGTCACGTTCATAGAAAGCAAAAAGTAGTAGCAATAGCATTGTCCAACATAAATGATGTTAGCATAACTCGTTTCTAGTCAAATCAATTCTACAAAGTCAAATTTATTCAAATCCTTGACAATTTATTAGTTTTGAAAAGAACGCATTATCAACAATAAAACGAAAAGGTTATCGGGTATTTCAAAAATATTAATGTTCTAGGCGTTTTAGTTATAGTTTATTATTAGTTAAAACCACTTAAATACCAACTAGATGGCCTAAAAGTTTACATTTGTGCTACAATAGTTTGTTTTCTTTCCTTCACTTTTTTTTTCTTTTTAATATTTTCTTGTCATGTGAATGATGCAGAGTATTGGATATGCAAACTTAGCAAAAGTTGACCCTCAATATGGCCTATGTAAGGATCTGAGTTCAGTTGTTAACACATATACATGAATTTTTCTCACTCATTATTCAAACCTCATTATTTGTTTGGTTTATGGTTTGCATTCAGACACAAGTGTTGTTCCTCCTCTTATATATGCCATGATGGGAAGCTCAAGAGAAATTGCCATTGGACCAGTTGCAGTGGTGTCCATGCTTCTATCTACTCTTGTTCAGAAAGTGGAAGACCCTGTTGCTAATCCTATTGCCTATAGAAATTTTGTGTTTACCGTTACCTTCTTTGCTGGAATCTTTCAAGCCGCATTCGGAATCTTCAGGTTTAACTTTGTGTGTCATTAGCTTGTTCAAAAGAGAAAAAAAAATTATTGATAAAAGATTTTTTTTATTATTATATTTCACAAACTTTTATCATTCATGTACACTCTTTTAATAAAAACTAAATTTATATTCATATATATATACATAAAATGTCTTGGTACATTAACTATCTTTCACTTTTTACAAATTAAGTATCTATTAAAAATATATTTAATTAATAATATCTGTATTTTAAACGAGTGTCAATCTAGTATCTAGAAAAAAAAATATAAGAATAGCATTATTTAATTTTTATTAGTAAAAGTAAATATAATAAAAGAATATAAAAAAATTCTTTTAGAAATTATAATTTACATTTTCTAATAAATAAACAAAAAATATGTTAAAATTATTATCATCCCCAAACATAATCAATAAAAAAATGTTCTAGACGAGATATTCAACATCAAATTTTTTTTAATTTTAAAAAGATTAAGAAAGATCGAAAGAAATATATTTTTGTAAAAAGTGAAAAGATAACAAATGCAAATTGAGTTGATGGATTTTCTTGTGGAATATTGTCCATGATTTGCAGAATGGGTTTTCTTGTGGATTTTCTTTCACATGCTGCCTTAGTCGGATTCATGGCCGGCGCGGCCATCGTCATCGGGCTTCAGCAGCTAAAAGGATTGCTTGGGATTACTCACTTTACCACCAAAACAGACGCAGTATCGGTGTTGGCATCTGTTTATAAATCGCTGCATCATCAAATTACTTCTGGAGAAAAAGTTAGTTGGTTCTGTCCTTCGTTCATGTTCATGTTCTCATTCAACTTTGTTTAGTTTTAATAAATGAACAAAAGTACACGTAAAAAAAAAAATAATGCTACGAAACAAATGTTAGGGAGTCATTAGAAGCCAATAATTAAGTTATCATCCAAAATTTATATGGGTTATCATCCGTAACTCATATATAGAAGATTAAGTTATCATCCAAAATTTATATGAGTTATCATTCTCGTCATTATGTGTTGACTCCCTATTAATCATAATATATTCGCTCATTAGTCTTTTTGGTAAAAAAATTTTAGGGTAAATAATCGTACACTCAAATATAGCAAAATATAAAAGTTTTCAAGGATAAAAGTGTAATGCCGATATTACCGATATTAGGTTTGTAATGTTTGGAATATATTTGGTTTATTAAAATAATCTTT
>JASCZI010030428.1:24848-36271 GCA_036250425.1 Stylosanthes scabra | reverse complement strand
ATATATATATATATATATATATATATATATATATATATATATATTCCATTTACAGATTTACTCATGTCGTTTTACAGAAAGAGGCTAAAAGATTGATGGCCAATTTTAAAAAAAAAAATAGTCACTAAGGCAATAATTTATATAAATAGAATACGTATTAAAATATAAAATATATATTAATAATGAATTAAATAATATATATATTTATGTATGTATACACAGTCAATCATTTTGTGCTTTTATTTTTCACATAGAATTTTTTAGTTTCTAATATTTGTTATCCAATATTTTTTAATTGATGATTCGCTAAAGAAAAATTAGTATCATGAGAGCATTGTATTTTCAATCATGATTTTGAACCATTGAATTTGTTATATACAAATTTGTACTTGACAATATTCCTTTGTTTTTGCTATTGTGACAGTGGTGTCCTCTCAATTTTGTGCTGGGGTGCTCATTCCTTATTTTCATTCTGATTACCCGGTTTATTGTAAGTGATGAAATTTCTGCCATTCAAACTCCACTAATTTCCTGCATCTTTCATTTGATAGTATAGTTTTGTCATGTGTTTTAGACAATCAATGAATGTAGACGTTATATATGTCCGATACATTAGTATGTCTAAGTTGATATGTAAAGTTTGCCAACTTTTAATAATGGTATAAATTCCTTTCATTTCTCTTTTTGCTTTAGCTTTACAGTTTATAGTTGAGACTTGAGAGATTCAGATTTAGAGGTTGATGTTAGGGAAAAGAAAGAGTTGATTTTCAAATTAAACTCTATGGTGTGATAATTTATTTTTTTTCTTAGGTTTTAACTTTCCTTTTAATTCTATCAACCTTTTAGAAAAGGTGAAGAAAAATATTAGAAAGCCCAACATTTTAATAAACGAAAAGTGTACACATAATTTTTTATAGAGGGACAAATGTATTTTGCGAGGAGGATTATTCATATGGACACTTGACTCATTAAATAAATAGTGTATACATTTATTTTCTACATATAAAAATACCTTTGTCCATTTTTCTTAGATTTTATTTGCTAAGATACAGGGCAAATCTATATATAAAAAAAGTATTGGTTTACCTAAAATCTTTTTAAAAATAAAAATGAAACTAAATTGAAAATTAAAATTATTTTGATTTTCACAATATTCTAACTAATTATTTTTAGACAAGAGGGTAAGTTATTTCTCTCATTTAATTTCTCTTTTTCTTCGTTAAATACTCTATGAAACACTGGGTAACTTACCATTTCATTTAAAGAGAGGATTGGTTAGTCTTCACCTAAAAAACAAAATAATGACAAGTGATGTTTCTCATTTTACAACTATATTAACTTTTTTTAAAAGGATGATCCAAATTCAAATATTTTGATGCATATGATATATAATTTGATTTGCAGGGAAGAAGAAACAGGAAGCTTTTCTGGTTGCCTGCAATTTCTCCTCTTCTATCAGTTATAGTTTCAACACTAATTGTATATTTGTCAAAAGCTGATAAGCAAGGAGTTAACATAATAAAGCATGTCAAAGGAGGCCTTAATCCAAGTTCACTTCACCAGTTGCAATTTCATGGTCAAAATGTTGGGGAAGCTGCTAAAATTGGATTAATTTGTGCCATCATAGCACTCACTGTATGCTAATTAATTCTTCTAATCTATCTTTGCTCATATAATTAATTATTTTCCTCACTCTAAACATTATTATTATTATTTTGAATTTTAGGAAGCAGTAGCTGTTGGTCGATCTTTTGCCTCGGTTAAGGGATACCACCTTGATGGGAACAAAGAAATGTTATCAATGGGAGTCATAAACATTGCAGGATCTTTAACTTCTTGCTATATAGCAACAGGTGATATTAGATGTTACAGTATTTTGTGCTATTATACATGTACTTATTAATCTTTTGCTAAATCTTAACGTGGCAACTAGTACCCACACACTTGTTTATAGGTCCGCTCCTGTTTTCGACTAAAATGTTAGAAATAATAAATTAAGAGACGGACAACTTTTTTATGTCATTTTTATTTTACTTCTTTGTTAAGTGTTAACTGTCGTATTTACTTTTTAAGTTTATTAAAAAATAAATATATTTAGATAAAGAATTTGTCTAAATACATTAACTTTTTAATAAATAAAAATTGAAATCTTTAGTTATTTTTTTTAAACAAAAAAAAAAGTAGTATTTTATTATTTTTAATTTTTACTTTAAGGTAACAACTTTGATGAAGATGAAAAAAATAATAATAATAAATTAACGAAAACTTGCCATTTTAAGCCACATTTAAAAGAAAATAGCAACGCTTTTTAAAAACTAATATTTTTATAACATACTAAAATCTAATCATTCAGTTTATCATCTAATTATCAAAATAAAAAATTTTGACAATTTTAAAAATTTTATTGTACTATCCAAGCAAAAAATGATGTTTCAAAAAGTTGAGATGATAATTAAAAAAGAATAATTATTGCAGGTTCATTTTCAAGAACAGCAGTGAATTTCAGTGCAGGATGCCAAACAGCAGTGTCAAATATAGTGATGGCAATAACAGTGTTTGTGTGCTTGCAACTGTTTACAAGGCTGTTATACTACACACCTGTGGCAATACTTGCTTCTATCATACTCTCTGCACTCCCTGGATTAATTGACATATCTGAGGCTTTCTATATCTGGAAGGTTGACAAGTTTGACTTTCTTGCTTCTCTTGGTGCCTTCCTTGGTGTCTTGTTTGCATCAGTAGAGATTGGTCTTCTTGTTGCAGTAAGTTCTTTTTCCTCACTTTCAACTTCTGCATTTTATTAAAATGTTACGGTGAATCAAAATTAAAGTCTAATTTCTTTTAGATGTGAGATAACTCAACCAATATTTGGACAAAAGATTGTCTATTAAAGTCTAATTTTATTTATTAAAGTCTAATCAAGCACCCGAACTCTATTCCGCCTATCCTTAGAATTCATCTTCCAATTCATGCGCCAAGCATCTCTCAAAATTTTTTACTAAACCAAACCTAATAATTTTCATCTCTCGAATTACATCATGTAAATGCAAAATGTTTGGTAACCAATATCATTATCAACAACAACCAATAATTTTCTTATTTTTAATTAAGGGATGGCAATGGAAAATCACGAAGAATAATTAAATACCTATATCAATTCTGAACATTCATACATTGCTCTATTACTCATTTTATTATTCACGGATATCTAAATTCTTACTCTATATTCAAATTCATGAATATATACTTGTCCTATATTTAAATCCACGAATATATACATGAAAATAAATAAATTAATGTAAAATAATTAATAATATTCATAACATGATTAATTAATATTGAAAAATGAAAAAATTTAGCTATGGCATTTAAAGCTTTTGAAAAAAATTTTCATACGTGGCGGGTCAACCATTACCCATATGGATCACATACCCAAATAAAATTAAACATGCATCACTTAAATCCATCACATATCTATTCAATTGTTGAAAAAATCTGCCCCATTCAAAGCGGATAGAGACGGGTCAAATTGTCTTCCCTACATATAATAAAATATTATTTTAAAATTTTAAATTATTAAATAAAAATTTAATTTTGATATATTAATAATATAAATGAATTTTACCCCTGAATAATTATAAAAAGATTGAGGTGATTAAATAATGTATAAAATAATTTACCAATCAATACGTTAAAATTAAACATAACTCACGCTAATAATCTCTAGTATTACATCATATCAAGAATTAAACTATCAAACAAAGAATTTAACTTTAATGCATGGCAGTGTAAAATGCACCTAATTAGCTATCACTATGTCTATATTAGCAAAAGAGAGAAAGATAAAATTCTTCCACATTGTTTGATTGAAATGATTGTTTGGATGTGCAGGTAACAATCTCATTTGCAAAGATACTAATACAATCAATAAGACCAGGGGTAGAAGTTCTAGGGAGGGTTCCAAGCACTGAAGCCTTTTGTGATGTAACACAATACCCTATGGCCATAAGCACCCCTGGAATCATTGTCATTCGCATCAGCTCTGGCTCATTTTGCTTTGCAAATGCTAATTTTGTCAGAGAAAGGCAAGTATACACTTTACAAAACAATGATCAATACATCAAATTAGAATATTCTTTTTATTCTTGATTTATTTACTTGTTCCAGAATTTTGAAGTGGGTCACGGGAGATGATGAGTTTAAAGACACTGCCAAGGGAAAGGTCAAAGCAGTGATCCTCGACATGGCAAGTAAGACCCCTTTTATTTATATCTTAACTCATAATTTTAAGAATTCTTACTCAAAGAAAGTTTTAAACTAATGAGTTCTCGATTTTACTTGAAGTATTGTCAATTTTGATGTACTGAGAGTGTAATTCAATCATACTCATGCATTTATATGATTTTGGAAATAGTGAATTTGAAAATTAATTACTTTTGTTAATGTGGCAATAAATTATTAACTCGTTTACATCTAAGTGCATGTAAATTAAATTCATTTTGATAATAAGATTTTATTAAATTTGCTATGATATTATTTAATGATAATCTGCATTATTTCTCCTAAATAGATCTAATGAATGTTGATACTTCCGGAATTCTGGCATTGGAGGAGCTACACAAGAGATTGCAGTCACGTGGCATTGAAGTAAGATCACCATTCTTAATTTATTTTTTCCCTTTTTTTTAAAGTATAATTTTTAAGCTGAAAGCTTTAACAACTTGTGTAATAAACTTGTTACAGTTAGCTATGGTGAACCCAAGGTGGCTAGTAATTCATAAACTCAAACTTGCACACTTTGTGGACAAAATCGGAAAGGAATGGATCTTCCTCACTGTTGGAGAAGCCGTGGATGCATGTCTCAATTATAAATTTTCTAGTGCTTGATAATTGATATTATGGGTCTATTATGTACCTTATCCTTTTTATTGCATAAATTTGGATTCACTTAAAGTGAGATATTTTAATTTGTATCAACTGAGTGCATAAAATGTTTTTCTGCAACATCATTCCTATGGAGTATGGACAATTTGGCACACTGGATCTACCTTATCAACAGGTGATCATACATACACATCGTCATTACATGTTCGTTGATGTCTTTCTGGACATGAATAACCGCTACAGTTATCGTATGGGAGGAAAGTGATGAATATTTAGTTGGCAATGATTTCCGATTCCTTCCTATAGCTACTTTGAGCTTATGAATTTTCAAGTTTGACATTTTCTGGAGCGAGAACTTAACTCGAGTTTTTAAACTAGTAACTACCCAATTTCCATGTTCATGACTCAATTCTGAAATGAGAATTAGTTGCAACCAAATGGAAATGAACTATGTAACTTGGAATAAACTCACCATTCCGCCAACTCATGTTGGTTTATAATATTCAGAAATATTTTACCAAGATTAGACATCAAATAAGCTCTGGGACAAAACAAAATTAGGATACACAACATTTGCCTGATCTTTCCATCACTCTCATGTTCAACTTTCTCCAAGGGGTGTTGCTCTTCCACATTCTACTGACTTGTCTGATCTAAAGATATTTTCACTTCACAAATCCCTTGTATTTGTTAAAAGCAGGTCATTCAAGAAGCTTAATTTAACCTAGCTACCGCGACCTCCAATTAGAAACAGATTTGGAAACAAGATTGATTGCATTGGATTGTGCTTCTAGCCTGCATTATGCGAAATCACACCCAGACAGATTAGTGTAATGCAGAATATATATGAAAACGGTAATGCTACATGTACCACTGTACACACCATTTTCAACACGGAAAAATATAAACATCAGCACAGAAATTTTTTTTTCTGTGCTAATATTTACATTTTTCCGTGTTATAAATGGTGTGTACGAACTACAGAGGTATACAGTGGTATACGTAGATTAATTCTAATGAAAAATACTTAAGTTTCTAAAGCCTTGGAAAGAGATCGCACTTTGTTATTTCTTCAACAGCCTTCATAATCTCTGTTGAACTTGTCTCCAATACCTGACCTCCAAAAATAATCTCATCGAGTATGGCATGCATCTGTAGAAGAATTCTATTCTTAATGTAAATATGTGGAGACTTAAAATTAAAAGGCTTGTTAGCTAAGGAAAACAATAAATTCGATTTTGGAATTGTTTCTTCTTCTTTTCTTTTTTAATAGAGTTTTCCCAAAACTTAATATGGAAGGGCATAAAAATAAACCAAAGGAGTTGCCAATTTATAGTAGAACTTAGCTACGGCAACCTCCAAAAATATCCATTCAATATCATAAGAGTTTGTAATTCATTTCTTCCTGAAGGGATGCATGGTCAGAAGAATGTTTTTACATTCCTGAGAATTTTACACTAAAAACCTTACGTCAGAACGATTTTATAAACAACATGCCTCATGATAGTAAAACAAAATCGTTGTCATGTGTGTTTGTGGTAAAGAATATATGGTTCATGATGGAGGGCACAAAGCATACAACCTTACTATAGTTGAATACAATGTCAAGCTCACATACATTTCTGAAGCATTTGTCCAATGTTTCAACAAAGACTGAAATCAGAAAGGACTAAAGTAAGCAAATTGCCACATCAGGTTAACCATCAAGTAAACGGCAATATCGAACAGCAGTCAGCACTGCGCAGGAGCAGTTATATAATAGTTGTGCAATACAATAGATAAACATAGTTCAAAACAAATAGAAAAGAGAATAGAGTCCTGCAAAACCTATCCACAAACTTATCTAACATCTGTAGACCTACCATTTTTAAATTGATAATAAATTTGGGTATTGATTGACTTATTTGTTGAATTCAAATTTTACACATTTCTAAATAATCAATATCGTAGACAAAAATCTCCTAACTATAAAAACACAATCAAACAAAGGCCATCATTGTAATAAAATAAAAAAGAAAGGATAAACTTGTACAATTTGATGAACAAATTAAACAATAATCTGAATTATTACATGGCACGAAAATAAGATAATGCACAAGCTATTAACCATTAAGTCAGAAAATGTGAAGGGAAAGGATCTATTAGATCATTGAAGTTTGGACATTTTTATGGGGTGAAATAATAACTGTGCTACTAGGCACCAAGTTAGGCTGGTTAAATGGGTCAAATGGTGTTGTTAGGCATAGGCCCTTACTAGATATCAGAATGATTAATAATGTTAAAAACAGGTTTCAAATTTATAATGTTCTATATCACGTAAATAAGAATGGCCAATCACCCTGTTTAGTCAGTTTTGATCATTAATAAAATGCCAGCTAACATTCACCATTGTCAAGAAGAACATTGAGTACAGACATCTCTCAAAAGGCAGAATGTATAGTGCTCAACGATACTAATAGACAATTGGAACTGTGAATCGAACTGAGGGATACATAAAGAGGGATTTAGAAAATGGGCAGAAACGGTTGAGAGAGAGGTCTCTTTAACACCTTCCACCATTCTAGTGTCTTGAGAGGGAATACACATTCTTTCCATTCTTTCTAATATTTCTTCACTTTCCTGAACTAGTTTCACCATAATATCGGTTTGCATATCTGATGCAAGATTTGAGAGGTATCAAGCTTAGTTATATAATGTAAAATTTTCAGAACAACCCGTGGCAGAACTCATTCCTAAAAGGATTATTCTTTCGGATTTTCACAATTAATGCAATGGGAAAATAGCTAGGCAACAACCAAAATATTTAATAAAGAGGAAGGGGTTCAGAAATCTACCTTGTATCAAGTCAAGCATTGCAAGCTCATTTTCCGAGCTATCAAAAACAAACACGAAGTACAAAGTTGCAAAATGCTTGTAGACAAGGCGAGAATCCTGAAGAATAATAACAGAAGAACTCAGGAATTATTGGCCTTGGCTAAAATATATGAATTATTATTATTACTACAGAGATCCTAAAATTGTACAACAGAGCATATGCATTCAATAATTTAATAACAACAAAAGTTTGCTGTTAAGAATCAACTTACGAAGCTTTTTCTTATCGCGAAAGGAAAAGATATCCCCATAAGAAACTAGTATATCATAATGATAAATATGAAATCAAGAAAACTGCTTTTCCGCTCAGATAGAAGGAAGTGTAGTCTTAACATCTCAAAAAACGCACACCCACTTTTACGATTATAGCAGTCCTTCTAACTTTAGGTTGAAATCAAATTCAAGAAAAACTCAAGTTGAAGCTTTGCCTCTTTATACCATATGTTACAATATCAATACCATGAAATCCCTTTCACATATATCATTGTAAATCATACCAAAAATCTGTCAAAACATCCCCATAATCATAAAATTTTAGTTCTGAATTAAACTTAGAATTATAATGAAACTTAAAAAAGCAAATTATATAAAATTATAAGATTGAGAGAGAAAATACCGGGCCAAAGATGGATTCAGCATCCACAAAATTGCTTACATGTTCTGCTCTGCTACACAAGACTGCAAAAAGAAAGTTACAAAAGGAAGCAACTCAGACTAAGTAATCAAGGGATCAAAGAAAGAAACCTGAAAAGACATTGCGAATTGCCTCCTGCTGTTTCTCCACAGGCTGATCAACCACAACAAAGGAAAACATACTTTGATCATTGGCATGGAAATTTCATCATGTAAAACATGTGGTAACAAAAACAGTGAGGAAGAAAAGATAAATGCATTTTATATCTTGAAGTTTGGTTCCTGTGCAATTTGACTCGATGAAGATATCAACTAATACAAAAATGACTATCTGTAAATTTTCGTGAAAGAAAAATCAGCAGGAGGAGTTTCTGCACCATAATTTCTAGATGACAAATTGCACATTTTGAAACTTTGAAGTTTAGAAGCTAAACTTCACAAAGTAAAAGTTTGGGGGACATTGAATTATTACTATTATTATTATTTTCCCAAAAAAAAAAAAAAAAAGAATAATCGGATTGGAAATGGTGTATGGCATTTGAAGACACAGACCCAAAATTCATAGAATTTGGTGAGACGGGGCTTCCCCTGCGTGTTCATCACCAGCACTGATCTTATCATCTTTGCTTCTTTCTGCAACCCAATATTCCAAAAATTAACCCAAAAAAAAAAAAAAAAATAGAGAGAGAAAGAAAGAAGAAAACAAAAAGATAAAGAATGAAAAGAAAAAAAAGAACAAATGGCAAATCAAATTAGAGAAGGATGATAGTGAGAGAGAAGGTATGGTGGGTTGGTTTGTTTGTTTTGAGTAACAGAAAATGTGTAGCTACTATTGCTCCATATGTTTTCTTTAAATTGTGAAACAGTAGGAACTAGGAATGAATATATTCCTTTGGTAAAAATTGAATTAAATGAAGTGCCATACTCCAAACACAAACACACACACAGTAGTACAGTACACATGTGGCAGAAGTGCTAAAACAAGTCATGATAATCAGGTTTCTTTATTTGAAAGCTGTGGACTGTGGTAATAAAGCAAGTACCAACTGATTCAAGAGAAGCAAACACAATTTGAATGAAAGCTAACACATATGAAGCACTATCAAGAAGTGAAAATGTAACAATTTGAAACTAATACAATTTACTTTAGCAAATGGGAAATTTCAAATCAAGGTCACAAACTCAGATAATGATGACATTTCATTTTATTCTGCAGTAGTTTTTTTTTCCTCAACAAACTAAATTCACTCATTAGACACTGGGATTCAAGTAACTGTCTTATCTCTGATTTCTGTGATGTAATTGAGCTACAGTTACTCTCATAAATTATTACATTGCAGCAAGAAATGAAATTAAAGCAACAGAAAATTAAACCACAATAGATTACCTTGAAATTGAGCACTGATATTTTTTTGCAACAAGCTTCTTCCGAGATAGAAACCCTCAAGTCCTCAAACAAACACCACCGATGTGGACACTGCAGTGATCTATTCGATCAACACATGAAAAGGATATTCAAATTGCTCATCAAACATAAACTATTTGATGCCTATAAGCTAGCTTACCCGACTTAATTATTCTCTTCAACTTATTTCTAATTCCTTTATGAATTCCTTTCAACTTAGTTCTCTAACCGAGAAATTTCCAGTTTTTCAGACTAGATGGGAACACGGACAAGACCTGGCCGCCATGGGAGCTGGACACAGATACGGTGGGGAGGAGGAAGCGGCGACGGATAGGAAGAACGGTGACGGAGCCGCGGAGATGAGGAGATGCGGAGAAGAAGAACACAACGGAGAAGGACGGCAAATAGGGAGAGGAAACGGGAGGCTTTTTATTTAAATAAATTAAGAATAGTGCTACCAATAATTAAGTTATCATTCAAAATTTATATGAGTTATCATCAATTTATATGAATTATCATCTATAACTCATATATCCAAAATTAAGTTATTATCCAAAATTTATATGAGTTGTCATCTATAATTATGTATTAGCTCTATTGACTCCCTGTTTTTTTCATAAATTAAATATTAAGGATTAAGAATACTTCCAAATAGGCAAATACTCAAATTTATTTTAGTTGTGCAAAATGTGGCTGCTTTTTTTTAATATGAAAATAGAAATGGTGATTAACCATGAAATGACGAGGGTTGTGTGATTAACCTCGATATGGTTTTTTTTTTTTTTTTGAACTATAGGGAATGCGTATTAGACGCATTGCATGGAAAGAAAATTTTTTTTAATTCAATCTGAAATGTGGCAATGACGCATTGCATGTGTTATTGTTTCTTTTTTAAAATTTAAAATGGAATGTGGCATTGACGGATTGCTTTTTTTTTAAAAAAAAATTCTTGAATAGTAATCCGTAGATGACGCATTGCTTGGACTTGATTTTTTGTTACGTCAAAAACCTATGCGTTAAAGACGCATTGTTTGGAAAAAAATTTGTATAAAAAACCAGAGTCCAGATACTTGTTCATTCTCGTCTTGCTTGCCTTCTTCGAGCTTCGTTAGCTCTGTGTTGGAGGTAAGTTTGTCTCTATTTTTTTTTATGTTGCTTATGTAAATTAGTAACGTGATGGAAGTTCATATGAAGGTGTATTATAATGGTCAGATTGTATCTCATAAAGCAGAGGGTATAATGTTTATGTGTGATAATCCATGTGTTTTTGTTGTTTCTCATATGGTATTATTCGAAGAGCTTAAAAGTGTGATATGTCAAAATGTAGAGACTAATGTGATGAAAATTGTGAAAAGTATGCTATATCGGCGTCCTGTTTTGGTATTTGGAGGATTTATACAGTTTCAGACAATGCCCATTATGGATGATGTGAGTCTGCAACAAATGATTTCAATCTATTTAGAAAACATGGCACATGCGTCTGTGATCGAGTTGTATGTAGAGTTTGAACAAATACCTTATGTCGTTGGAGCGGTTGAAGAGGCTCAGCCGGACTTGGCATTTGACGATTATTATAGCGACAGTGAAGAGGAATTCGAAGGCAACTATGAAATGGACGATGCAAATT
>JASCZI010030428.1:1237-16344 GCA_036250425.1 Stylosanthes scabra | reverse complement strand
TTAAAACGTTTAAAAGGCATAAAACCACCAGGTAATCGATTACCAAAGGTTGAGAATCGATTACCAAGTGTTTGAAAACGTTTTCTTGGTCAAAACCCTATGATAACGATTACCAAGGGTGGGTAATCGATTACCAGTATTAAGTAATGATTACCAAGGTGGATAATCAATTACTAAGCTTTGAAATTCAAAATTTAGTCACAACGGCTATATGGAATCGATTACCAAGCTTGATAATTGATTATCTGAAGCTGGAAAGCACAAAAACGGCTAGTTTGACAAAACATTTTGATTCCTTTCATACACCAACGGTCCAAAACGTTTATGAGTCTATAAATACAAGGTTTTGAGCCTCATTTGCAATATACTTCTTGCTCCAAACCTTCTTGTTATTATACTTGATTTTTAGATCAATTTCAAAGTGTTTTTATACACTAATTTGAGAGATACACACATTTGGTTCATAGCACTTCAATTGTAATCAATCACTCTAGTTGTGAGATACCAAAAGGAAATTCCAATTATTTCTTTTGTAAGATAAGAGATTAGTTCTCTTATTGTTTGAGTTGTGAGATACAAACACTATATTCGATTTAGATAAGCACTCAAGGAAATTCTTGAAGTTGGGATTACTTCGAGTGGAGTGGCTTGTCGTGAGAAGTCGTGAGGTGTTATAATCTTAGGCTCAAGATTGTAAAAGGTTTATCAAGCACCTTGAAGCTTGTTGATAGTGGAACTTTTCAATTGCGATTGAGAAAGAAAGTGGACGTAGGCAAGAATTGAGCCGAACCACTCTAAAGTTGGTGTATCCTATCTCTATCCTTCATCTCTTTAATTACCGTCATTTATATTTTACAAGTGTTTTGGAAAGTACAAGCTCCTTGTAAGTACTTAAGAAGTGGCTCAAGTCCTTCAAAAAATACTAGTACAATCATTTGAGCAATTTATTTTTAAAGTAATTTAAGCTTCCGCAAAAATTATTCATTGTTGTTGAGATACTCAATTCACCCCTCCTCTTGAGTATCCGTGCTACGTGACTTTACATGGTTATAGTGTGAGAACTTAAAATAGAGAATACATGGTCAAATTGGTTCTCCAAATTTCCCTAGTTAGTTAAATTTATCATCAAATTTTCGCAAAAATCAAAATAATCTCTCCCAAACTATTCATGTTGGTACATTTGTAGAACTGAGTTGATTTAATAAAAGTTTGAGATCGATTTGACCAATTGCTCTAACATAGGTTCATATTTTAAAAGGAAAAAATGAAAGAAATAAAAGTAACATGAATGAAAGAATATGAAAAAGCACTGATTTGATCATTTGCTTGAACACTCTGCTTTTTGGCAAGCCATGGTTTACTTATACTGGAAACAATGATTATCACAATGATAAGGAATATTAAGAATGGCTACATAACACAAACACAGTAGAGTTCATAACCATGAAACTGATAGCAACTTAGTGTCAGTAAAAGAAATATGGAAACAAAAAAAAAAACATAATGCACCGTTTTGAATTGCATTGGAATATTCATCTTATTTTAGCTATAGCATAAAAGAAAAAATTTAAACCTTTCTAGAACACAAGTATCTGTGTTTTTAATGTTGTTTTTCCAAATTATCAAGAACATGTTGATACAAGAAACTTAAAAAAGAGTTCCGAAGAAAAAACAACAAAAATAAAATACATGCCTGCTATAAGAATAAAGAAGTTGACATCAAAATTGTTAATAAGTTCAAAAAGTTAACCTGTTGGGAAGGACCAACCACAAGAAAAGATTAAAACAATTCATACTAAAAAAATAACCATAGATAATCTAACTTACATGAACCCATTATTGAAAAATGCATTAGTTTGCGTAGGAGCTGCAAACATAATCATATAGTGATGATGAATCATCCAACCGTATCTAGTAGAACAAAATTATATTAACATTTGTCATAAAAATATGCTACCTGTTTCTGAATTATTTTGGAAAGTAAATTTAGCCTAACCTCTATGTTTCAACATAGCAACATAATATAAATGATTAACCACATCATATGCACATCAAAGAGCTACACAACAAACAACCTTGCCATAATTGTGCTGATCCTAATTAGCCAAAACAAGTCCTGAACATGTACATGATCTGAGACCTTGGAACCAAAAGAAAAAGACGACGACCCATCCCACAATTCTAAGATCAACGCAGCATTAACAAGCCTATTAGCGGCAACGGATCTAAGCTTCAAAGACTCTACCCTTTTCTTCATCTTTCCTAACTCCCCAAAAATAGGATCTGCACCAGGGTCTGCCCACTGGAAAAAAGGTACATTCGTCATATACCTACATTGTCCGAAGATGAAACAAATTAAAACATAAAAAATAGAGAAAACATCATACAAAATAATGGAAAACAATAAACCACACCATTAATTTGGCATAATAGAAATTAACACATTCTTACGTCGTAATGAGGCAAACAAATTTGATTGCAAGTGAAGGGTGGGGAAACACTAGAAAATTAAAAGTAATGGGGCGACAGTAACCCTAACAGGGGTGAGCAAGTTCTTCTCTTTTTATTTGGTATTGGGTTAAGCCGAGAAAACACTAGAACCAAGCTGCCTCCCCAATGGATCACAACCCAACGATGAGAGTTTGCTCTATTTGGCCAGTTGCTGGACCACCAAGAGGACTACTAAATAGAGCCCACAGAAGAGGACCACAAGAGATCATGTCCATTAGTGTAATAAGGGTGAAATCTAAACGGTCCTAAAAAGTGAATCTTGATGTTTTATGAAAACAAATTGTATCATGGGAAACGCTTTCAATATTTTATATACAAATTTTGCATGAGCATATAATATGTAATATATTTATTGGGATAGTTAATTTATGTTTAATATAAAGATGAAATTAGGAGTAGGTGTAATAAAACATATATGATTTTCATGTCATGAATCATCATATACCTATTAATTAACTCAAAAGGTAATACAAATTATTTCAAAATAATTTTTTTTAGAAGAAATAAAGTCAAGAAATACAGAATCCGTATGATCATTTTAAATGAAATGGTGTAATTGAGTAATTTTAAAGTCCAATTAGTCTAAATAGATAATTTGACCTTCTTTATATATCATTCACCACCTACCAAATGTAAAGATTTGATAAGCTTTTTGCCTTTTTGTAGAACTCACGATGCTAATATCAGCGCCGATTTTGAATGGGGGAGTGATGATGGTGGTGGCGAGCAACGATGGTAGAAAGCGTGTTTGAAAAAAAAAGTGATTTGAAGAGAAAAGAAAGATGCTTTCATAATAATGATGATGAAGATGAATAGTATTTTAAGGATAAACTTGAAAAAATATTGTTAACTACACATTAACCGTTAAATATTTAACAGTATGGGTAAAATTGAAACTAATCGAAAACATTAGAAATAAAATTGATTCAAATTAAATGTTAGGAGTATTTTTCAAATTTACCGCAAATGTTAAGGACGAAAACATACTTTATTCTATTTTTTATTATTCTTTTTCCAAAGTATTCCTGAGCTTGGGAGACTAAGGAATAATCTGTCATTTAGTAGTTAACTGATAACGCATTAATCCGCTTAAATTATTTTCGGAGGTTCAAATTCTGTCTTGTCTTATATTTTCTATTGTAAAAGAATAACATTTATCATTTTCTTTTTAGTGGCTCACATTTATTTTTGTTAATTGAAATACAACCCAAAATGGACTAAATGAAAAAGCCCAATCAAATTTTAGGGCAAAATCACAAAGGCCACATCAATTTTGTACTAGCAGGTTAAATTGGGAGTACATTCTTGCCCCATTTTAATGCCAAAAAAAATATTGGGAGCTCTACTGGATTTGGTAGAAGGTTGTGTCTTTAGTGTCTGTGCCTGTGGTGGCTATATGTAGTTCTTTAACTGACGATGGTAAAGTGACACATGTACTGAGTTTTGTGAGTAATTATCCTTTAAACACTAAGTGATATAAAAGTTTATTATTACAATATAGATAAGATTGGGATTGCACGTTCTAAGAGGAAGTGTTAAAAGGATAGAGTGCATGGAGGGTGGTGGTTCAAGCCAAACGGTGGCGACCAGCAAACCGCGATTTGGACGGCAGGTTTGGCAAGCGGCCATGGGTGGAGGAATGACACCACGACTGCTAGGGAAGAACTCACAAACGGCGAAACAATGCCCATGATGCTCCACCCTATTTGCCGTTGTTGTTGCCAAGAACGGACCTTCATGTGTAGGTGTGGCATTTGTCTCTGAATTTTGGGAAAAAAAACATAATAAGTATACATGTATACAAACAATGCTCCCATTAAAAATTATTTGCCCCCACATTTAATTTTTTTTATTTTTTGTTTTATTAAATTTAATTTTTTGTCATATATATAATAGTTATTTTCGTTAAAATAATAACTATAATATGATATTATAGTGTGTCGATTTTACAATTAAATAACAAAAATTATTGAGTAATTACTTATAGAAAGAGAGATATTATCTATACCTAATTACTTATATATAAAGAGAGTGGTGATTATTTGATTTGAATGTTTGTTTTTCTTTCATTTTTTTTTAATTTATCACAAAATTATATGTAGTGAAAAATTGAAGTTGGTTTATTCGAGTTATACTCTTTATCAATCCTTTCACAATTATCTTATGTAAAAAATACTAAATAAAAAATTCTTATTTAATAATAAATATGATTATGTAACATTGCCAAAGCATTAAATTGAAAAGAAAATATTTGTACATTGATATGCATTTGATATGTTAATTAAATTGATAAGAATTTAATTATATTCTTTAAATTTTAGATATCTAAATATATTCGGGTTAAATTTAAGATCAATAGTTTTTAATTTTTGTTGCCCCCATTATAGTCTTAATAATGAGCCAAGAATTTCTAAAGCTCCAACCTTTTAGAATCCGTCTCATATCTATTTCTCTTGTGAAGAAAAAACTGGTATAGCTTTGGTTGAATCTTCACCATTCTAAAATCCTCTGGCTTCCTCCATATGTTGTTCATAGCATTTTGGACTCATTTTGGGTTTATGATTTTGTTTGTGATTAGTTTCTCACCTACATTATGCTTGCATACTTCTACTCCCTCCTCAATATTTGTTTCCTCAAACTCCAGGAACTTATTTTGGTCTTCATATGTTGGATCTCTTGTTTCTTCTATGGCTTCTGATGTTGATCCTTCTATTTCCAAGATTTTCATTTTGAAAACGGCACAATAGTGAAGATAAAGACACGAATTGAGTTGGAAAGGCCAACGGAACACTATTCATTACACTCTTTGTTTCTATTTGGAGAAATTCTAGCAAACACACAATAAGAGAAAGGACGATTAATGTATGACCAGTCTTTAATCTTTCTTCCTTAGAGTCTTTGTTTTTCTACGCTTTATAGCTAAAAAATAATATAACAGTTATCATTAATTTGAATGAATTGAAGGTTTTAGTTATGATAGTGAAAGTATTTAGTAATCTTTTAAGATTTATTAAAAAATTCTAAATATGTGATCGTGATTATTTTAAATATATACCATATTTTTTTATAAATAATTTTATTTAGACACTAAAATCAACCATTAAAATTAGTGACTATCCTATTTACGTATTAAATATGTATACAAAACTACAAATACAATAGGCTTCACGCGCATGCTACAAAGCTAGCCACCCAATCAGTACACCCTTTTTTTAATGAAAACTCATACGACTCTTCTAGAGTACTTTCTGCATACTCTCTTCTTTGATGGCTTCTGTCATCACTTTTTAAACAATTAATTAGCTTTTTTATTTTATTTATGTTTTTTATCAATTAAGACGTTAACTTCCATTCCTTTCTTATTTTGTTCAATTTATAACATTTTCTTTATTATTATTCCATCTTATTTTTTATAAAAGGAAATTATTTATATCTTGGATTGTTTATTTAATAAGTAGCAAAAATATTATAAGATTACTACTTTACTAGTCTCTTTACTATATACAGATTCAATAGTAGTAAATATAAAGATTCAATAGTAATAGTGTTTTTACATGACAAGTATCAAGTTCTCAAAAGTCTGGCACAAATTATTTATTCTTTAATTAATTGACACTTATCATCATTTTAAGATATTTCATGAATGCCCATTAAATGAAAGACCGTATAACATGTTGTAGTTCAGCTTGGCCTGGGATTCGAATGATTAATTAAAAACAATTTATATAATATTCTTTTCACCTTTCTTTCCTTCCACCTCACATATAAAAACTCTAAATTCTGAATAATTAAATATATAAAAAAATAAGATGATATTTTGGGATAAAAATAAAATTTATTAATTTCAAATTAAAATTTTAACTATTAGATTTACAACAAAGAATATAAAAATTTTAAAAGAATTTTACCATAAAAAAATTTTGGATTTCAAATATAAAATTTGAAATATTACGTTTACAAAATGAAAGATAAAAATTTAGGAGTGAATTTTATCATTAAAATTGAAAGGAAAATAAAAATTGAAAGAAAATTTTGCTATTAATTAAAAACTTTTGAATTTTTATTAAACCAATAAATGCATGACTAATTTTTTTTTATCAAAGTATAAGTTAGTTAATTGATAATTGTCTAATTTAGTGAGTTGATCCGAAAACATTATGATATAGTGATTGCAAAATGATTTAGCAACTTAAAAAAAAATTATAGAGAAAAGGAACAACATTTTTTTCAATTTAGGTTTTGTAAAAGGTAAATGTAGAAAATTTAAAGTAGATATGCATGTCGATTTAACACTCCACATAATGCGCGGGAACACTCTAGTACATAATAATCAAACTTAAAAAATCAAATAAAAAATTATATTATAATCAAATATATTTCCAATTATAACTTAAAATATGATTATAATCAAACGTATTGAAGATTATATTTAAACTCAAAAATTTAAATCAGAATTAAAAAAAAAACATATATATAATAATCAAATGGGCTACAAATTATACGTTATAATTATGTTATAATCAAATATGTTCAAAGTTATAATCAAACTTAAAAACAAATCAACATTAAAAAACATATTATAATCAAACTCACTCAAAATCATATTTTAAAATTTAGTTATAATCAAACGTGATTAAAAGTAGTAATTAAATTGAAAAATTCTCATCAAAATGCAAAAATTATCTTTTTTTTTTCTTTTTGTCGTTGTAAACAGAAAAAGATTATTATTATTGGACACAACATTTTAATTTTAGAGAAAAAAAACTGATAAAATAATTAAGAATCACCAAAAGCTTGGAAATCTTTTGCAATTTTCACAAAGTTCCAACGGTAAATCCCATCATACTTTTCTTAACAATTGTCTAATTCTACAACTTTAGCAACTCTAAGAAAAATTAATTATGGAATAAAGCCACCTATTTCACTATTTGATGGAATTCTGAAATTTGTCATAGAAGAGGAGAGAGGAAGAAAGGAAATGATGGAGAAAGGGAGTGACACCTATATGATGGAATTATGGAATTTACGATAGAATAGGAAGAGAGAGAAGAATTAAAAAATGATGGAGGAGGGAGTAACTTCATTATGTTTTGTGGGAGTGAGAATCGATGGTTGGTTTCATGCTTCTCGAATGTGTGAATGGACCTGTACTAGATTGAAGGTGAGACTTACTTTATTGTTTTCGAATTTTGTAGAGTATATACATATTTTTATATTGGTGGTTAATTTTGGTATCCATCTAGCATTATTTTTTTTTAATTTTATAGATAAAACCTTAAATCTTAAAGGTTCTTTAGATTCTTTCATCACTTAAAAAAGCTTTATGAATTAAATAATAAATTGAAAAATATGAAAATAGTCACTGATGTTGATTGAATAATATATCTTAAATAATAAAAAACTAGTTGAAATAATTCAAACGAACTTTTTTATACCACATTAAACTATTTTAATAGTGTTACAAAGTACATAACAACATATAGAAAGAGAGAACTAAGAGATATGACTGGGAAATTTCATGAGCTTTTAGGTTGATCGAACTTCATTATTATTATTAATATCTCTTTCTTGGTGTGAGTTTAATGAATTTTAAATATTATAAAAAAACTGTGGAATAAATTACTTGTACAGATATACTTATATAAATTTTGCACTATGTTTATAACAAAAAGAATGAAACTCTTTTTTCTTAAAAAATTTAGACAGTTTAATTTACCAGTAAATCACGTTTTTCTTAATATTTTTTTTTTCAAATTTTTAAAGAAAAATATAAAAGGCAAAGACTTTGATGATGAAAAACATATTCTTCATCATGCAAGGAAATGATGTGGGCTCCAAGATGATTGACGCATGTGACTGGCTAGGTCAAAAGAAATAACGCTACTATGTTATAGCAGGTGAGAGAGGTTGTTTGTCGGATTGTTAGTTAAGAGTTGCAGTTAATTAGGGGAAAGCAAAATATAATTAAGAGGATGCTTTTTTTTTTTGGGTTTTTGAAGATTGTTTTGCAATGGGGCCATCTTTTTTTGAGTAGGCGTAGATTTTGAAGTAACATATGAAATGAAAAAATAAATAATTTTATTTGGAGGATATGAATAAGAATTCTTGGGCCGACAAGCATTTTTGTAAGGTTGTAAGAATAATTTTATTAATAACCAGTATTGTAAAAAACATTTATTAATAAACAATAAGAAATAATATAAAACATACATATTTAATTGCACAATAGTAAATTATATTTTTGTCATGCTTATGTTGCTCACTAGATAAATGATTGTTACTAAGGCAATCTCTACATTTGGTTTTTTTTTCTACTAGGTTTTTAAATGGCAATTAAAAAATAAAATGACAAAAAAAAATTAAAAAATAAAAATTTATGAATAGAGATAAGTAAAAGTCCACAGCTTGAAAAAATATTGTTATTTTTCTTAGAAATATGTTTATTTGGTAAGTACGAGGAAGAAATTTTTTTTATGTTGTCAGATAAAAAGAAAATTATATTAATAGATTATACGAATATTTAATTATTTTAAAATTGAACAAGAATATTTATAAAGCTTGTAAAGATTTTAAATTATTTTAAATTGAAAAAAAATATTTTAAATAGATTTGAAATATTGTATACTTTGCTCTAATTAAAATCGCACTTGATTTTGCTCTATCTTAATACGGGATGTGTACTATTTAATTTTGGGTCCGATTCTTATTAATAAAATATTCCATGGAATATTAAACACGGTAATACTTTAACCCCAATTTAAGTTGTTAAGAAAAATTTTAGTGTACAAATTTAATTGGTACACAAATAGAGCAACTCAAATCTGTGTTTAAAGCAATGTATAATTAAGACACATTAGATATGTATAATTAAAACACTAAAAGTATAAAGTGTTATGTTTGTGCACTTTTTTCACTTTTTCATATGCCTAATAAATTTGATGTCCAAATAGAGCCACTCAAATGGAGAAACACATCAGAATAGAAGATAATGTCATCAGATTTGATGCACAATTTAAGCAAAATCTTTAATTAAAAGATTTTTCCTGTTTCATTTATTTCTCAATAAGAATTATGTTTCATATTATTTCTTGTTTTTATTAATATTTTTTTTTTACAATACTGATTAATACAAAACTGACAAAAGGAAATTGTGGTTGCTCACCACCTTTTCGATAAGATGCAAACCAACACTAATAGTATTTATTTAGTCTAGCACCCAAAACTTGCGGTTGCCATAATTCCATGGAAAGATCCCAACAAAAAAAAATTTCTTTCTTCACAACAAAAAAAGTATAAAAATCCAAAAAAAAAAATCCAAAACACTAATTAGCTTGATTAGGACATAAACTCCAGAGACTTTGTCACTTACAAACCCACGTGCAGCAGACAACCATAACGATCATCCTGCTACCTTCGCTTTCCGTGTGCAAAGATGCCCACGCATCTTCATCCAAGGGTAGACATGTCTGGTTCATCACATGAGGAAGGAATCTTCCATCCTCACCAGAGTCGGACCCAAAAAGAATATCGAATATTTTGGTAAAGAAATTTTTTTTTATTAAAAACTGGGATAATCTGATTAATAGATAAACTACTATTTCCATTAAAAAAGTTCAAATATTTTTTTTAAAAAAAAGATATTTGAATTTTTTAAAAAAAATTTTTTTTTTTGAAAAAATTGGGACAGGTCTATTAGTAAACCACTGCTTCCCATCAAAATTTTTGTTTTCTTTTTTCAAAAACAAAAAAAGATCGAAATTCTTTTTAAAACAAAGGTTTTTTTAAAAAAATTAGGACCGTCTAGTCTACTTACTAAACCACTATTTCTCCTTAAAAAAGTTATTTCTTTTCAATATTTTTTTTGAAAAAAATAAAAAATCGATTTTTTTAGAAAAAGCAGAAAAAAAAAACTTTTTTTAAAAAATGCCGGGATAGCCTGATTTACTAGGAAACCTCTTATTCCCCTTCAATGTTTTTTAAAAAATTGTTTTTAAAAAATAAAAACATTTTGAAATTTTCGGTATAACTTTTTTTAAAAAAATAAAAATTGGAATAGTTTGGTTTACCAGTAATCCACTAATTCCTCTTGAATTTTTTTTCAATTTTTTTAATAAATAAAAAATTTGAATTTGTCATTAGAAAAACACTTTTTTATGCTAAAAAACAGGGACAATGTGGTCTATGATAAACCACTAATCCACTATTTCCCCTTGAATTTTTTTTATAAAAAATAAAATATATTTTTTGTACCTAATATTTTCGAAAGTTTTCACAATTATCTCCTAATATTTAATTTGATTCGATTTTATTTTCATTGTTTTAAATTAATTTCAATTTTATCCCTTATATTAATTTTTTTTTTTGTAAGTCAACAATATTTTTTCAATTTTATCCCTCCCGTGACCTCATGTCCTCCTCTCTCCCATACCCTCCCCTTATCTTCTCTCTCAAACCAAAAGCACCACTATGATACGCCAATCAAATTATTCATGTGGTTTTCATTGCAATTGCCTACAATTAATAATACAAGAAGCCATTGGCTTTGATTTGATAAATACATTTTAAGTTATAACAAGAAGCCATTAATATTACATTCATGCGGTCTTCACTGTTGCCATGGACATGCCGCTTCCCTTTTCATTTTTACGATGCATCGCCATTTCTCTAACCCTGTACAGAAATGGTCATCTGTTGCCGCTGGTATCCCGCTATCGCCGGAGAATGGAAGTCTTGAGTACTAAGGTGAGCTTGCAGACCATGACCGCTACCTCTGCGACTGCAACCTTGATTCCGATCGCAACGCCGGACTTTGTTTCTCTGACGGTGACTCCACCTTCCATATCAAATATTCAGATTCCATTAATCCACCCGACGACAAACCCCTCGCCTCATGGCCTCTGGAAAACAAGTGAAGAAGACGACATGGCACCAACGTGACCCGACACGACTTTGCCTCTCCAAGAATAGGATTTGATGTATTTCTTGGATCCCCGGCACGACGCAACAACGTCGGCAAAGCAGATGGATCCCCGACACAATATTTCTTGGAGCTAACACAACTCATTTACCAATTAGAGGTTCCAAAAATAATATTGAATTGTTGATAGAGGATGATATGATGGTGGAAGGTGTGGATTTGATGCAGTTGCATTTAATTTGGGGGAGAAGATTGAATCAGTAAAGAGAGGGTTTGGGAGAGAAGAGGATATGAGGTTGAAGGAGGGTTAAATTGGAAAAATATTGTTGATTAAGAGTTGACCAATAAAATTAACACGAGGAGTAAAATTAAAACTAATTTTAAACATTGAGGATAAAATTGAATTAAACTAATCGTTGGGGATTATTTCAAAAATTTTGAAAAATATTAGGAATAAAAAAACATACTTTACCCTTATAAAAAATAAAATAAAACTTTTTTTTAAAAAAACTGGGACAGTCTGGTTTACCAATAAAAAAATAAAAAAAATTGAATCTTTTAATAAAATAAAATTTCTTTTTTAAAAAACTAGGACTATTTGATTTACTAGTAGGCAGTGGATTCCACACTCCCAACTTTTTGTGGGAGTATGGTTAGCCATCCTAAAAATAATTATAATTTGACCCCATTAATTTGTTTTTGAAAATTTTAATAATTAAAAATTGTACCCTATGATTTTTCCTTTTCATACATTCTCCCTTCCATTTTAATCACATCGCTGAAGAGTGAAGAGAAAAGAGACGTTTGTCTCTACTAGGGTTCACTCTACATAGTTGTACTTCGCCTCTTCCCGTGTGCCATTGTTTGTTTTCTACTCCTTTCCTTGTGTCGTTGCTGGTTCTTTGCTTCTCTCCGTGTTTTGTCTTGCCGTTGCTGCTGGCTGGTCTTGCGCTGTGTCTCACTGCTATGTCTGCCTGAAGTTGAAACTCCATATTCTCCGAAAGGGATCAAGCTTAAGCTCAAGAAGAAGAGGGAGAGTGTTAAGAGAAGAGGGTGAGAATGAGATATTTCAGAAAATGAAGAAGAAGTTATTATTACCAACCCAAACTGAATCTGTTGCAACAATACAATATATATAGCAGTGTAGGAGAAGCTACTAGAAGTGATAGATGTCATAACTAACTAACTATGAGTCAACTAATCTAGAGTGATTACAACACTATCATGCTCCCTAGATTCTAAACTTTGTAAAGAAACATAACACCATCATCATGCACCCTATTACCTCGAAGTCAAAAGAACCACGAAGATGAGGAGAAAAGCACGCTTAGGCGTGATCATGGAAGCAATAAAGTACACACCATAAACATGAGCTGCACCAGGACTTGTTAATATAATCAAGAGAACACGCTTAGACTTGAGACATCACGCCTAAGCGTGAGGAGTGGTTTCTGCCGAGACTAGGAGGGCCACGCCTAGGCGTGTTGCTAGACGACTAGGCGTGATGGACACAAGATGCTCCTTGCCGATCGATTCCTAAATGGGCCACGCCTAGGCATGAGGCTTAAAAAGCCTTGCCACGCCTACGCGTGATGACCATGCTGTTGCCAAAACCGTGCTACGCTTAGACGTGAGGCTGCTGCCAGGACCAAAAAAGCGCCACACCTAGGCGTGGAGTCTACTAGCATTGTCACGCCTATGCCTAGGCGTGAACTTTGCACCATCCATGTACTCTGCCATGTCCATGCTATCAGTGACATTCTGCTCCCTGCTCCTCCCTGTGCTTGGTTCGGCCTCATCATGATGAACTTCCTTGGATGCAACCACATTTAGCTTGGTCCTGAAATCAACAAAACTGCTACTTGGAAGCGCTTTTGTCAAGACATCAGCCACTTGCACACTGATGAACCCGTATTTCATGATAAAATATGTGTTATATTTGATGGGTTTATCAACATAAAATCACATAATTGCTTGTGAATAACCATGATTGTGAACCTTTGCCATAATTGTTCCAAGATTGATAAACATGCTAATTTAGCCTTAGAATTGAATGAAATTAGTATAATCTCATCCGTCTTGGTACCTTGATATGTTTGCTAGTGCATTTCAGGATTTTAGGGATTGAGAAAAGATTTGGAAAGGCTAAAGAGAGCATTAGAAGCAAAGGATTCATGAAGAAAAGCGAAGAAGAAAGGATTGTTGCTAGTGGAGTTGCTAGCAGGTTGCACTAGCACCAGCAAAGCTGCCCACGCAGCTTTAAAGCTGTGCAAGCAACTCACTAGCAACACAAGAGCTGCCCACGCAACACCCAGAGGCTGCGCACGTAGCTTCCTAGTGCCAGCAGAGCTGCTTGGCAGCGAACAATGGTGCACACGCACCAGGCAGCAGAAAATCACTCAATTTGAAGGCTAGAAGTGGAATTTCAAGTCTTTGGACCTAGCCAAGGCCCTTTTAAGCCCAAATTCATTCTATTTAAAGGAAGAGTGGCTGAAGCACAAGGGAGGTTAGACACAACAAACTACCATGAGGTTTATTTCCATAGTTTAGATAGTTTAGGAGGATTTTGTGAGAGTTTCCCATCTCTCTCATTTTCTCTCATTTAGTTCTTAGTGTTCTTCATTTTCTATTCCAATTTCCAGCCCTCACTAGCCAAATTCTTTCATTTAATTCATGTTTGAATGCTTGTTGAATGCTTCTCTTGTTTAATTAATGCAATCTATGCTTTTTTCTTTCATCTATTTCTCTATTTCTCATCTCTAGCTTTCATGTTCTTGAGTTCTTATTTTCTTGTTGCTGAAATTTATTTTCTCTTATGATCTATTGTTATTTTCTTGTTTCTTTAGTGATAATTGTTGATTCTCTTGCTTGTTTACTTCATTGATCATCTTGATTTGCGTTTTTATCTTGCTATTTACCATGTTTACTTACTATGCCCACCAAGTGTTTGATGTTTTGTTTCTTATAATTATGGAGTAGTGTTCTTGTGCCTTGGTCATGGGTTGAAGTGTGGATGATCTTAGCCACTAATCCCTAAGGATAAGAATGGGTTAAGGCCTGGAATTAAAACTGTTCTGATGACGCTATGCCAATGGCAATAACGGGAGAACCGTAAATGAGACAGACTCAATTAGGTGCAAAATTCACCATGGTGAGTTCTTCCCAGTGACGCGGGATTTACTCGAGTTCTGTTGAGACCCTGGTTCTACGTTATTGTGTACGCATAGGATGTTCGGAACGGGGTTAATTCCCCCCATTCGACCGTTTGACAGAATGAGTTTTGTGCCTTACGTGACAACCATTCATAATTGGGATTAGTGGTCATCATAGGGACACATTATACTTCAACCCAAGCACCATTTATTATCATTAGTTCTTGCCATTTCTTATTTTTGCTCTTGTTACCGATACTCAACCATTGCAACCCTGATATTTTCACAACCGCGAGCCACAATATTTCAATTCCTAGGGAGAACGACCCGAGTTTAATACTCGGTATTTTTAATTGGTTGCAAGCTCTGTGACACCTTTCTTGTTGACAAAACCCCGCTGTCAATCTCACAATTGGTTTGGATTCCTCTACAACGATACTATCTGTTTTGAAAAATTAAGGAATTCCGAACCGGTCGCGAGAGCGGCTGCGGGGCATCCGTCAAATGGCGTCGTTGCCGGGGAATTA
>JASCZI010030427.1:8906-24110 GCA_036250425.1 Stylosanthes scabra | reverse complement strand
CGATGGTGATACTGCATTACTGAACCCTGAGGAAGAATGGCCATCAGATGATTCTGAAGATGATGATTATGATCCAGAGAGGAGAGAGGACTGCCACAACATCAACGCAGAAGGAAGCGATGATGATTTAAGCAGTTCTACCAGTTTATGTTCTTCAGATGGCGAATGTTCTCTAGTAGATGAAGGTTTCAACCATGAATATTCATCTCTTAATGGATGCATAGATTCTAATGAATCTGAGGAAAATGTCTGTGGCCCCAGACAGCGAAAAACAGTTGACTACAAGCAACTTTATGATGTATGGAAAAGTAAATTGTTGTCCTGAATGTTTATAGTTACAAATAATTTGTTTGGATGATTTAGATCATGCAAATAAGTTACATTTGAGTACATTATTTCAGGAAATGTTTGGGAAGGATGCTGCTGCATGTGAACAAGTGAGTGAAGATGAAGACTGGGATCCTATTAAAAGAAGGCGAAGAGACAAGGAGTCCGATGCTGTTGATACTCTTATGACTTTGCATGAATGCCAGAATAGAATTCACAACAGTGAGAACAACAACATGAAACGTGAAGATTCTCCGGGCAAACAAATCAAGAGATCTTGTTTTCGGATTCCTCGTGAAGCAGTTGAGGTACTATTGGAAACCCTTGTGATTTTCTTTACGTTCACTTCTCAAAGGGACTTTTGAGATCAAACATATATCGAGTTGCATATGCACTGATTTATGTTGCTTTCATTTTATTATGAAATGAGCCAGAAGCTTCGCCAAGTCTTTGCAGAGAATGAACTTCCTCCAAGATCCAAGAAGTTGGCTCTCTCAAAAGAGTTGGGACTCAATATTGAGAAGGTTATGACTTACTGTCTTCATGAGTATCTTCTTTTTATCTGCGTCTAAACAGCTGAACTTTCCCTCCGTAGTTTCATTTGATCTTCTTTCATGTGTAGCTGCTATTCTAGCATGTTTAGACAATCTTTTTTTTCCCAAACCATGGTCTGAGGCTTCCATAAGAAAGACTAATATTGCTATTTATTGGTTCAAACTTCTAGATACTGATTTGTGTTAGCAAATACAGGTTAGCAAATGGTTCAAAAATGCACGTTACTCAGCACTCAAAAGCAGAAAGGTAAACTGCTTTATTTTGCTCTGCTTTTCCAATTCAGAAATTCAGCCAGATATCTTCTAGTTGTGTAGCACGGAAATAGAGTTCAAGATTGCTTTCTCTGGTTCTACAATTTCTCTGCATTTTTCTAGACAATTTCTTGTACCGTTTCATTGATCAAGCTTTTGCAATATATACTAATATGAGAATGTTTTGGTTCAGCAACACACAGAGGGATCTGGTCCGCCTCAGACTTCTGATTCAAAGGATAACAGGTTACAAGACTCGGAGAGAGCTGAGGTTTCGAAACCAAAAGCATCAAAAAGTATTATTGATCATTCTCTGAAGAATTGTAAGGCTGTCAATGGTAGAAAGAAAAGACGACCAGAAGTATCTGCAAGTCAGCCAGAAAATAACAATAAGGTGCATTTCTACCAAACGCCGAGGTCTTCAATTTTTATGCATTTGGGCTTGACAGTTAAAACTTAAAAGTGCTATGTAAATGATATCAAGGCAAATAGATTTTCAAAAATAGCAAGTTGTCACATCTATTCTTTCTTTTTTTTTTTTTTCCACTTTCAGGACATGGAGGATGAGCTCAGTGATGATGTGTGTTTGATGAAACTGTTGAAAGATAAAAAGAAGAAAATGAACTCTGCATTTGAAGGGTACTCTCATACAGCAGAATTGGAATTTGAAAGACTAAGCAGAGTGAAGGATAAACTGGATAATTTGAGGAAAAAATTAACTGCAATTCTAAATTACAGGGAAAATTCTTCTAAGGCATCCCATTCTAATGAACCATCAATTATGTATGTGCCCACTGCTGTGTTAAGGGAAAAGGTTGCATAGTACATTTTTTTGTTTCTCTCTTATTTTTTTGTTTACATCAACACAGCAGGGTTACTTCATCTTCATTGTTAATCCAATTTTCCCGCCTCACCTTTTATGTTTAGAAGAAGCAATTGTTTTTTGAAGTTTAATAATAATCAAATTATTTATAAATGCCCCACCTTTTATCTCATAGTTTTATTTCTAAGACTTACACAATTAAATTAGAGCACAAACTAATTATTTTATGTAGTATGTTACTATTTTTTTATCCATTCTCACATTATTATGTTAAGAGAACCGAAAGGTAACAAAACTTTGTGAGCGCCAATAAGGCAATAACTTAGCCACTTTGAAGGATCCAGAAAAACTGTGATTACATCATTCATTTCAACATGTTTGTAAGATAAAATTGGATGAAATCCTTCTTCCATCATATTAAGTATTCACTAATCATACATCAATGACAAACTAAAAGAAAGCCTTTCTCATTGAACTGAATGGATGAACAATATTATGTTTCGAATTCCTGACATGTTCAAATTGTTCAGCCTTCAGCCTTCTTCTTGTGCTGGACATTGAAATCCAGCTTGTACAGAATACTGCTGCCGCATACATCCATATCAGCAACTAACTCTGAATGAACTAGAACAATAGAAGAAACTAACATAAACCACAATATCATAAACATGAAAAAAATATATATATACGAAAAATAAAAATAATGAAAGCCAACCTATTGATATGCAAGTTCATGTTCATTCCCGGGAGGATACTGCTACAGGCCTGTGAGGCTTCGGAGCTGAGAATAACATTACAAAGATATATATAAGATAACTAACCAAAAAAAAAAAAAAGTTTCCAAATAGATGCTGAAACTTAGAAGAAACTAACCGTTAGGATTTCCCTGTTCATAGAATGTTCGCAGGAGAAGCACTGCTTCTGATGCCATTATACCTCCAGTACACTTAAACCCCTTTCCAAGTGGAACTTGAGTGCTGATCAGAAGGAATCTAATGTAAATGACTTGCAGTTGAATTGAACACAAGAAAAATGGAAAGAATTGATTTTGTGAAAGCATACTTGTTGGGTGAAACAGTGGTAGTACTTTGATGCAATGACAATATTGATCCACAACCTCCAAATTTATCATTTGAGCACCCATAAAACACTTCCTTTATACCTGAACAAAACGCATCAAGTTAAAACAAAAATGGACGAGGAGGGTTGTTTAGCCTGCGACAGTCAACGTAAAACAGTGTCGCATCCCCATACATGGCCACGGCGCAATGACGTCTTTGGAACCATGCAGGCCTGTGCGACAGCCAACATAAAACTTTGTCGCATTTCAATGCATGGACATGACGCAATGACGTCTTTGATCCATGTAGCCGACCCCACGTGTGGGAAAAAGGCTTAAAGGGAACATAGGTGATACCATTACACACCTAAAATGGACAAAGCAGAAGCACACATTATGCATGGTTCACAGGTAACATAAAGGGAGCAGTTTGAGAACTTTTCAGCAACCTCAGAAGCTGATGCTCCATTTTTGTGCCACTGCTCTAGAAGCACATCTATTGCTTCCATTTCAGCATGCCTAGTAGCCTGTAGAAAACATGATTAACAATGAGCAAAGAAGGAATAATAATAGAGTTGCAAAGAAGAAAGAGATGAAATTTACATTTCTAGTGTCGGTGGTTCGGTTCCTGCCGGAGGAGATAACGTTGCCGGAATCAACAATCACACAGCTGCCACAACATAATGAGTGTTTGGTGTGGTAATCTGAATAAGAATAACACAAATTTTCAGGAAAAGAAGGTAGATGATGATGACTTACCCAACGGGTACTTCAAGAGCATCCATAGCTAAGTTTGCTTGATCTATTGCAAGTTTCATGAATCTAACGGTATCCGAACAAGAATCACTCATCTTCAGCTGCTGCCCAACACCAGGGGCAGGAATCAGCACTCTCACCGTTTGCAACCGGGAACTTTCGGCTGTCGACGATGGCCGAATTCGCACCAGGACGTTCGTTAGTGCAGCATCAGGTGTCGGGTCGGGTGGGATTTCGGGGGCGCTGTTTATTCTGGTCTTGGGCCGGTTTGTAGCCCAAAAAAGCCTAACAAGTGCAAATAAGTTGCTTTGAATACCAAAAAAAAAAACGCTGCTCACACCGGACCCTGCTCTCATTTGCATACTTTCCTAACCTCACACCATCTTAAGTCTTAACACTGTTTGCATTTAATTTTGTTTATGGTTATTCAGGCGATTTAGTTTTTTTTTTTTATTAATTAATTAGGAAGAACCTCGTGGTGGCTATAATTCAATTCCATTTTGCACACAAGCACAAAATCATACTTCTCTTTCACTCAATGAAATAATCATAAACCATTCCATGGATCGATTGAAAAAGGTAACACGTTGAGCAACGATGATGGATTATGAATAGTTTGAAACAAAAAATGGGAATTGAGCAACGGCAAAGCGCAACCGTTGAATTGATTTCTTATTGCTTTTCAAAATTGTGAATCATCATTCTATCAGATTAGATTGAGCAAACTTGAAACTAATGTCAACAAACACATGATAGAAACACAAGTCGTTTCCCTTGAAATTAACACTCTCAGCTTTTTGACAATGGCGCTCTTCATCGATAATACGGTACTCGTGATTTGCACATCAGAGGGAGTAGGCCACATTGGAACATCTTAGCCAATTTATTGTTCTTGTTGTTTTTGTGAGTTCTTCGTTGCTTTATCGTAGGCTGCCTCTTTATTTTATCCTTTATCTTTCAGTAAAGGAAGGAAGAATAACGCAAAAAGTGAAGCGAAAAAATAAAAGAAAAGGTTACAAGAATTAAAACTTTATTTATTTTTAAAAAGGAAGGTCACAAAAAAGCATGTTCATCTTTGCGCATTTGAGCTACAATTCGGCCTCTTAACGAATCGCCCCTGCCACATCATAAACAAGGTACACCTGTTAGTGGCTTTTACCCCAAGCACAATCAAGAAGCCATAATTCCCAATCTCATTTTATTTTTTCCAAACTTACAAATTAATCCATCAAAATAGGAAATTATTATATTTTCTTTACCTTTTGTTTTTAATTAAACCTCCTCTTAATTATTTGCATAACACTAAAATTGAAAATATCGTAACCCTTGCAGTTGCAGGAATGTACGTATGATTCATGTGATATGGTAACGCAGATTTAACAAGGTTATTACCTTTTCTTCTCTTTGCCACTCTTCAAATTAAAGAATCTCATAGATAGGGAATGTGTATGTCCAAAAATTATTAAGGACTTATTAATTGAAAATAAGAAATTAAAGCATCTAAAAATGAAAATCCTAAACATAGCAAAGCTAATGTAGCAAATGATCGAACAAGATAGATCCTCAAAAAGTTGGACGAAAGTGAGCAAAAACACTAGAACACTATACTAGGGTCCACTCTCCATAACAAAAAAAGAAAAAAACTCTGACGCCTCATTACCAAAATAAAACTATCTCAAAATCATAAAGGAGATTTTGTTTTCCCCTTGTGTGACACATAAATAAATACTACTAAGATAAATATTTTTTGCTGGAATGTCCTGAACTGAACTCAGCTGGGTCGTACCTGCATTCTGGGCCGTCGATCAGCGTTGACCTTCCTGACTTGGTACCTGATCTTCTTGGAGAAGAGGCGTGTACGCCGCTTTTCTTTGTAGCGAAGCACGCTAGCCTCTCTCACTCCCCCGTTCTCCCATAACAAATCTATTTGTGACAACCGTGCCTGAACCAATTTGAAAAACGTTACAAGCTATAACTAACACTTATTTGGTTCTTATAAAGTGAAAAAGGCTACAGTATATAATAAGGAAATAATGACATCTTGTAAGAAGGAACTTTCAATTAAATATTAGTTTAGGGAATGTTTTCAAAAGCATAGAACTTTGGAAAGTAAATTAAATAAGAACGGAGCACGGAGCATGAAATGCATGAATATATGAAATATATATTTTACTGTTTGAGAGTGAAAAAGTGTGATTCTAACGCTCCACGTGATTAAAATGCCGACCAAATATAGTGAACTCCGAAGTCCAGACTTTGTAATTTAATTTGTATAGCTGATACTTGGAAGATTACGAAATAAAATTAAAGTATATTTTAATTTTTTAAATAAGCTAAGTTAACGTAACAAAGAATAGAAAGTCAATTTAACAAGAGGAAAAAGACAAGTAAAAAATAAACAAAGGGAAAAACCTGAGGGGTTTAAGGAAGAAAAAAGTTAAATAATCATTCCTTTTTTATTTATTTTAACTATTGTTTATAGTCACTAATTCTCATATTTTTAATTTGTAAATATTATACTTTAATTAATATTTTTTAATTTTGATGGCTAAATAAATAAATAAATAAAGAAAAAGAAGAAAGCTGAGACTTACGGTGAGGTCATTTCCCGGCAAGTCGGAGGCTGAGACGTCATCGCCGAACGGCGAGCCCCTGTCGGACCAACTATCCCTTACACCGTCGTAATTCAATTTCAACATCAATCCGGAATTCAATTTCGCCGGAACAGCGGCTTCACTATTATTCACCTTCGGCGATTCATCAATCTTGTTCTTCACTTCAACGCTCGGTTTCTCCACCTTCTTCTTTTTCTTCTTCGCCTTTTCCGCCGCCGCAGCCACCGGTTGTTGCGGCGCAGCCTTGTTAATGCTGCTTACAACCTTAGGCGATATCTGGAGGATATCAACCGCCGGGAAATTCCACCAATTACCGTCGTCGGCGCTGCGGAGTGCCCTCACGCCGGCCCTCCGCAACCCTAGCCGGAAATCCAGTTTCCCGCCAAAAGAACTCCACGGATTATTATCCGAAGAAGCCGCATCAATGGAGGATGATTCCAATTCGACCCCGCTCCCCATGATGCTATCGATTCCCTCCTCGATTTCCTCGTCGAGCATCGATTCCGCATCGAAATCGTCTTCTCCGCCGCCGCAATGGTTGTTATTGTTATGGTCCTCCAATTCCAATGAATTCACCCTGGAGCTTATTTCCCCTGGGCTCTGACATGGCTTCTCGTGCTGCACACTCACCGCCTTCGGCGGAGACGGCTTGTACTGGTGGAGCAGGAACGACGACGACGTATCGAACACCCTGAACGGCAAGAACACCTCCTCCGACGAGTCGTCCAAAAACGACGCCGTATTGGAAATGTTACTGTTGCCGTATTGGGAGGATGGTTTGGCGAAGCTTTTGAGCGTGTTGGATGAGAAGAGGTTGGGGTATGCGGTGGAGAGAAGCGCCGCGGCTTCGTTGTAGATTTGGTTGGGGCGCTTCCTTGCGGTTCTTGGCTTACGCGTTGAGATTGCAAGCTGCGTGTTGTTGCTGGATTCGGAGATGGTTGAAGATGGTGATGAAGATGAAGTATGTGAAGTTCTGGTGATGGACGGAGACGATGTGGACTTAACGAATTCGAAATCGAAACCATAGGTTCGTCCGCCAGCTCCACTTAGACACGACGACATTATTATTATTATTACTATTATTGTCTCTTAATTTTAGTTTATGTGTTTGGAGTGAAACTGAGGTTTTAGAAATTAAGAGGAGCTAAACATGGTTAAGTGGAATTGGCAAAAAAGTGCTAAACCCTAAACCCAGAAAGTTACAAGCAAGAAAAGTTTCTGGCCTTATTTATTTTGGGAAATAAAATAATAACAAAATGGAGAAAAGGCCAAAGAGAGGGTAATAGATGGAATGGAAGAATAATGTCTCCGGAGATGAGATAGTATTTAAGTAAAGGGAATAAAAAAAGAAACAATTCCGGCAAGTGTGTGTATGAAGGAAATATCTAAGAAGGGATGGGATTGGATTGGATTGGTAAAGTATAGTAAAGAGCCACAGAAAGAGAAAGAACGAGGATTGGTGTGTTGGATAGAGAGAAAGAGAAGAAAAAGTTGACCAATTGTGGAAACGGAGAGGGAGTATTTAATTTGAGAGATGCAGAAGAGTGGAGCAGGAGGAGGGAGAGGGTGAGTCACAAGTTACAAGGGGGAGGGGGGAATTGGAGGAGTTAAGAAAAAGAGGAAAGAAAAGAGGGGTTGTGGTGTGTATAGATATAGGCAAATAAGGCAATAGGAAATTCAAGTGGCGCAAGGGAATGGAATAAGCCCAACCCAACCCCATTCTGCTCACTCTCACTGAGGAGGTGGAGAGGGGAAGAAAGAACGGAACAAGAGACAAGCCTCAGTTTCTCTGCTGTTCTTACTCTCTGTAGGGACCACTTTCATTAACCTTCCATTTCTTTTCTCTTTTTTAACCCCTCCCTCACCTTCTTCAATTATTTTACACTGTTCCTTTACTATTATATCCTTCAGTTGAGCCGGCCTTCATCAAAATCATGTTCAACAATAAACAAATCTTGTATGTTAATTTTTTTATTGAGTTATAAATCTATAATACACAATAAAATAAAAAATACATATTAAAAATAATAAAATTATATATATATTATATATATTCATGTATAAATATATAATGACTCATTTTAATATATAAATAAAATTTTCGTATTTCTTTTAAAATACTATGTCTTAATTTTAATATGTAAATAAAATTTTTGTATTTTTTTTTATAGTACTATATGTTGAATTTTTTTTGTGTCTGAGTACTATATGTTGATTTAAATTAGCATTAAATAATTTTCACGAGTGTCCAAATATGCTAAAATATTTTAATTTCCCGTCAAAACAAAACCAAATATCTTACCTGAGATTATTTCATCCCTAGGTCATACTAACACTAACTTATGTTTTAAACAAAATATTTTATCTTGACTCCCAACAAGAACAAAAGATTTTATTAAAAAATTATTAAAAATATAAAGATTTTCATAAAATTATTTTGTTATTATAGATTTGTCCTATTTTAGCTAAAACCTAATTCAAATTCAGATTTTTTTTCGGATATGATCTAAAAAATACATGTTAATAGATATACTTTAATTTCGCTATGTTTACATTATTTTTTTTTATAGTTGGTATTATTTTATCAACGTGGTCCTTTTTTGTCTAGCAATAGTATGTTTTAACAATAAACATATATTTTCTACATTTTATCAGTCAATAAATAATAGTATTTAATTATATTTTTGTGTGTATAGAGCTTGTAGGTTGGGCAATTTGGTAATTAACTAAATAAATTGTTAACTAAGGAGGAGAGAGGCAAGGATGTAGGCATAGGATAATTATTTGTTAACTCGCCATACGTTCAAAAGGCTATGTTATGGAAAAGGCTCCTTATCTAGTGACATGGTGCATTCTGATTGGATGGTTTGGATTTCCTGGGGCTTACGTGGCATACCCTTTAGCGGTTGTTGAGTTGTTCACGTGTATCAAGAGAAGAGGTGGGCTTTTGGATGTTTAGTGAGAGTAGTGAGATCAATGATTCCTACCTTTTTGGTGTCTTTTGCATTATGTCTGTGGCATTCAATCATACTACGTTTCCCTTATTATGTTCAGTGACTCCCTTATTAACAATCCCATCTTTGTTTTCTGAACTATTTATCTTCAATTTTCCACTTTATCACCATCCTATATGTAAAACATTTTCATATCAATTTCTAAATAAACAAAAGAGTTAAACTCGAATTTTTAAAACACGGATAAAAATGTTTATAAATTTATCTATTTTCACGTCATCCAATTAATTTCATCTCATTTTTAATTTTGGATTGATTTATCAAATTTGGATAATATTAAAAGATATATTTATCATTTTTAAAATTTATATGCAGTTTTGCCTACGATTTAAAAATTGAAATTAATTTTTATGCATCATTACTGTAAAAGAATTTTACACATACATTCAATCAGATGTTACTACATCATCAAAAGCAATTAATTTTCAAACTCATTATTTCTAAAGTCAAATAAATGCATGAATCTAATTGGATAACTGCGTAAAACTCTTTACACCATCAGTGCATCAAAATTAAACTCTTAAAAATTTGAGAAAAAGTTTAGTAATTAGCTCTAAATGAAATTTAATTAAAATATCATCATCTAGTAAACCATTATAGTAGTATATTTATAGGAGAGAATTAGAATTTACCTGTTATGCAGAAACAATTAATATATATATATATATATATATTCAATTAGTTTATTCACTTTGATTTGATATGTTAACTGCATTAAATTAAATTAATTTTTTTTCGACTTGAAATTAAATTAGTTTATTCGTTGACGCATCACCGACTTTAATTCCACATGAAGAAGAAGCTAAGATGGTTTCATTCATCAACAAAACTCTAGGGGGATAGAGGTATTTATTTCCATTATTGTGCCCATTGGGTAAGGGATGGAAGGAATTTTTTTATTTCCCAATCACTTCCCTTTTTTCTTATTCACTGAGATAATTTTAAATTTAGAAGATAAAATGTTAGATTTATGTTGAGAATTCTCGTAAATGAATTTAAAAAAGCTTTAAACAAATGGTATAGATTAGAAATTTTAACACCCATTGTTGATGGATTTTTTTTTCATATGAATATATATATATAGTAGATGTATGTTGGAAAGTATATAATAATAAACAAAATAAATACTATTATATTATTTTTTCCATCTTATAGAGATTTGTTGAAAGGAATGAGTCCTGTGATTTTTTGTTTTGTATTTCAGAGCCGAATGTCCTTTTCTCCATTAAGATATTTGGGAAAATATCGGATTGTATCTTCCAATAAGATGAAGTTAAAACATTCTTGAAGAGATATTTGTCTATTTCATATTTTCATCCATATCCGATATTAGTAAAATTGGAAGAGCCTTTTATCTAAAATTATACTTTTACTTTTGGCAGCTTTTTTTTTTTTTAAAAAATAATAATAATAAAAATGATAATATTTTCTTTTTGGTGGTGTCTATAATAATGATAATATGATTACGCCTCTTTTCACTCATAATAAATATTTTTCATTTTTTACATAGTGAAATAATTTAAAACTACTACTTATCCTAATTATACCTTTTAATTAATTAAGTTGTTAAATTTTAATTAAAAAAAGAGAGCTTTTTTCCAGGTCATTCCATTGGATACAATATTGCACTTTATTCCTTACTCATATTATTATATTTTATATGGTTGAATAATTGCATTTGCTGAATTTTATGTGGAAAAACTCCAAAATGAAATTATTTGAAGTAATTAATAATTAAGTAGCCACTCATGATAATGTGATAGATAGATAGAGGGATGATGTTTATAAATTAAATATAATTGATATTTGGCAGTACCTTATCAAGAAAAGAGGGTGACATGGAATGGCTACAGCCATTGAAGTTGGATAAAAGCATGATAGAGGTGCGTACGATTAATATAAGGTAGAAATTTAATCAAAACATGTGACCATAGCCTCCATATGTATGGTTACAAACTCCAATTAAATTGAGCACTTATTCATATATGTTATCTTAATGTTATCTTCAACTTCATCATATAATCTTTTCAACGAGTGGATTGCATTTGCCACAGCTAAGACGAAATCTCCGCGATTGCGGACTTGATAATTTTATTCACTTACCCCTATTATATTTCCATTAATATTATTTTTCAATAACAATTACATCATAATCAAAATCTAAGCTAGAATCCACGTCACAAAAAAACTCTCCATCTTATTGCGGTTAATTTCTTAGAAAAAAAAATGCAGTTTATTAGGAGTTATAAATGTTAACATTTAAGTTTACTTAAACTCTACAAATTCAGGTTAATTATTGAGTTTGCAATCTCTTATGTACATGTGTATATAGTATTGGAAGCAAATCAAGTATACGTTGAAGTACCAAATTCTAAAATTTACAATTCTTCAATCAACGGTTGTAAATTCTGGAGTTGGTATTCCAGAGTACTTCAGAGTATACCTGACCTATTTTCTATAGTATTAACTAACCAAAAATGTTACGATAGGTGTACAACAAAATCAGCTATCAGTGTATAATACATATTAAAATACAAAATATATGTATAGTTTATTCATTTTTAGTGTGTATTTTATATTCAATATGTATTATACACTGGTGACCAATTTTAGTGTATAAATAAAATTATTGAACAAAGAATATTATATGACCATCAATTTATTTTTTTAACCATTATTTAGCTATTAATATTGAAAAATATGATTAAAATATTATATTAAATTATAAATTAAAAATATTAAAAATTAATGATTAAAAATAATAATTAAAATAAATTAAAATTAATGATTATTTAGCATATTTTTCCGAAGAATAACTAACAATGATAAAGGCAAGTAAGAAGAAAGGTATAAGGTGACGTTATTTGAAATTTAAAAAATGAGCCTAGAAGTTAGAAGGTTTTACATTTACATGAGTGAACAGTGGAGTAGTGGGTAGCACCAGGGGTGTCACTATCTTAATTTCTAACACAGCAAACAAGTTGATCAACAACACAGATGCTTACAAAGTAACACATGATTTTGGGACCATATATTCCATCTTGCCTAAGCTATAAGCATGGACACAACCGCTCCCTTCATCTATACACCTACGGTAAATTATGTTGACAGTTTTTAGAGACTAATTAAGCCTCTCTCTACAATTAATTTGTTATGCTTAAGTTAATTTCATCTATAAAGAAAAGAAAAGGAAAGGGAAAAAATTAAATGATAGAGAAATTAAACACATGATATTAAATGTTGTAGAATTAAACTCTCAAGATACTCACAGGAGTTATACTTGCTAGCGTTGGATGGTAAGAGGAGGAAGCAATTTGGACTATGCAATTTGGACACTATAGTCTATAGCGGTGAATATGGAAGTGTCTCTATTTTTGTCTTCATTTAAGAATAATAATAATAATAATTTTGTGGGGCCTAGGGAATATAGAAGTGGCAATATAAATAACGAAATAATATAACATAAACTTTTCAAATTAAGTGGAAACAAACTAAACATTAAACAAAAAGGAATGAAGAGATTTAAATGGAAAAGCAAATTGTCAATAAAACTTTTCAAACTTGAGCAACTAATACCAAATAATATAACATAAACTTGTGGAAATCCAATCCATTCTTTTACAATGTAAATTATACAAGATCAAATTATTTTTCAGGTAAAATCCATTCTTGTTCACCTACTGATTTACTACCAAGTATTCCTATAGCAGAGCATCACAATGGTCAACAATGCAAAAAAGTTACAAAAGCACAAAATCAATTCATGTAACTTGTTCAAGCCACAAGGCTATGTCAGGATATCCGAGATAGCAAAATGACTAACCGAGCCAAAATATCTTCCCTGACATTTTTGGGGGAAAACTTGGCACAATAATTAAACATAGCTAAAACTATATGGTAATTCTCACTGCTGCTGTGACCCTGATGCTGATGCTCCAGCTTCAGTTGGCGCAGATCCAGAGCCAACCTGTCCAGACCCTGCTTGTGAAGAACCGGGGTGCATGGGATGATGGTGATATGGATGATTTGCAGCTGGTGGCTGAGATGGCGCCATTTGAGCACTATATGGTGGTGGGTATTGCTGATACGGGCGAACTGGTGGCATATAACCATATGGAGGAGGATAATACTGATGAGGAGGAGGAGGATGATGATATTGGCCAGGAGGAGGAGGAGGCATCATTGGATGGGCATAGTGTTGCATTTGTGGCTTCTCCATATTGGGTTTGTTCTCACCTGATCCACTAGGTCCACCTGGAGGACCCTCTTGAGATGGAATAAGAGCACCCATTCTTTGTGGATCCATTGATGGGTAATAGCTTCTTTCTTGCTGAGGAGGAGGTGGATTGTTATAGTAAGGCACTCCTTGCCCTTGATCCTGATTCTGCTGTTGCGATATAACTGCCCGAGGCAACAACCCACTGTGAGCCACTGCTGCTTGCTGCCTTGCTTGATCAGAGCCATCTGACTCCGATTTTGCTGTCTGTGGCCTGCCCCACATCAGCTTTAGCCTTAGGCCCTTAATAACCAGCTTGTTGGATAGTTCTTCAGCTGCCTTTTCTGCACCTTCTCTGGTTGTATAGGTAACAAAAGCACAAGCCCGTTGGAGAACCATTTTGATAGATTCAATTTCACCGTGCGCATAGAAGTGATCCCGCAAGTCCTGCTCAGTGACCCTAGCATCAAGTCCACCGACATAAAGTGTTTTGATGCTCTCATCCTCAGGAGCCTCCAAAGAAGTCATTTCTCCAGCCTTACCAAGTAGCTTCAAAGCCACAGGATCGTTGACACTGCAGGTTTAAAAACATGATATAGAAAAGGGGGGTGATTTGAAGGACACAAATAGACGAATGCCTAATGAACCAGCAACTATCTCCTCAATGGACAATTCTTATGTTAATGCAAATGTTAAGGACATTATGGGGAAAATAAATAAATAAAATAGAAAAAAAATCTGAAAGAAAACAACTTATTGAAAGAGAGATCAACAAATGAGGATGCCATTAACCATACATACCCATAATAACGATCTTTAATATTTTGTTGAGATAGCTCCCCAGTTACTGGCATCTCGTGCCTATAAGGGCATTCAGCTCCTCTAGTACATTCACCCCTTATGTAGAAACTGCAAATATGTGCCCGGTTTCTTTTGTAATATGGTGTTGTCCTTTGAAGCTTCAAGATAGTGTCATTTGGGCGTGCTTTACCATAAGAAGATTCATAATCTATACCAGCTCTAGCCTGCACCGTACTACATTCTTATTATAGATCATCATGGACTAATAACTAGGTCAAAAAAGGAACATAATTTTAAAAATCAAAAACTATATTGATTGGAAGCAGCAAAGAAGAAATTATGAACTTTAATAGCCAGTGCAAACGAACATACGAAAAATCAGAGTTCTATAGTTGATGATTTTGCAAAATGAAAATAACTTTATCATGCTTCAATGAGCAATGCCCTTAGCAAGTGTAACAAAGCATTTATAAGTAAGGATGACATCAAAACAACACCAAAATACTATAAACATGTAAGTATTGCTTTAATTTAGAAATCACTCATAACTACGAAGATATAATCAAGACAATTGTGCTTTTTTAGGATCTGTTTTCCACTGAGTAGATTGTGTTATTTTAATATAAAAGACAATTCAAACAGTTCTAGTACAAGCACTAAAAACAGTCCATAGGAAAAACCCATCATAGTAGCGAAAACAGATTTATTTTAAAAATGCAGGGACCTGCCTATGGAAGGGCATATTCAATTTAGGTTAGACTCACTAAAAATGGAATTTGAGATATT
>JASCZI010030426.1:49447-60884 GCA_036250425.1 Stylosanthes scabra | reverse complement strand
GATTCTATCATTCCTATACAGGCCTTTGATATTCTTTTGGCAGCACTGGATTCAAGGGGGATCAGGGAATCTCATCTGCGCTTGATGTTGAAAAGGATTGAGAAGTACTTTAAAGAAAATGTTCGAAGGAATACACAATGTGCCAGTGCCATAATAGGGAGCAAAGATAAATTTTCGATCAAAAGTGAAGATAATAATGGACCATATTCAACACCCGATCGCCATGTTGGATCTGACAGTCCTAGCAGTACTCTTCATAGCTTGAACTCTGACAAATTAGAAACCTCATCATCCTTCAACATTGAGCTTGGAGAAAGTGAGAGTGAGAAGAAAGCTGCCGTACAAAGGTATCAAGATTTTGAGAAGTGGATGTGGAAAGAGTGCCATAATTCATCAATACTATGTGCAACAAAATATGGGAAAAAGAGATGCAAACCTCAGGTGGACATTTGTGACCTCTGTCTCCATCCTTATTTTGTTGAAGACTCCCACTGTAAATCCTGCCACAGGACTTTCACTACAAATAATGGATTTAATTTTGCTAAGCATGCATTTCAATGTGGAGATAAGTTACCTAAAAATGTTTCTATGGAATCTTCTCTTCCCCTGCGGATAAGATTGTTTAAGGTGTTGTTAGCTTGTATTGAGGTGAGTAGATGATAAATTTGCATTGTTAGAAGTTTCTTTCCCCATTAAATTTTTAATGCCGTAATCAAGTTAGGAGTATAGTGTATTTACATTTGGAGTTACAGGCATCAGTTCTCCCTGAAGCATTTGGAACAATTTGGACAAATGATGCTAGGAAGCATTGGGGTGTGAAGTTAAGCAGATCATCCTCTGTTGAGGAGCTTTTACAGGTTCAGTTCTTAAGAGTTTTGTCTTCTATATATTTGCATCATTTGAAGAAATGCAATCAATCCAAGACATTAACAATACATTTTTCAGATATTGGCCTTATTTGAGAAAGCTCTACAGCGAGATTTTCTGTCATCAAACTTCTCTACAACAGATGAACTATTGGGACTGGGCAACATGGGTAGTAGTGCTTCACTTGCTTCCACTGATCCTGAATCAGTAGCTGTACTTCCATGGGTTCCACAAACTACTGCAGCATTGTCTCTCAGGCTTTTTGAGATTGATTCATCTATCAATTATGTACATCTTGAGAGACCTGAGCCACGCAAGGAGAAAGAAGCGAGAGAGTTCATCGTGAGTCACACTCTTTTTTATTTTTTAGTAGACTGCTTGAGTAGTTGAGTCCCAACTTCGGTAATAGGACGATGTTCTCATACATTGATCTATTTTTCTGAGCATGTGATCCTTGTGTCTTATTTTTTTACTTTTGAATTTTGAGCATATGGGGGGAGCGCAGGAGATCTTTTATGATATATAATGAAACTCGTAGCATCTAACTCGCTCTTTCTTTCTAGCAGAAACTTCCCTCACGGTATACTTCCTTCAAATGCAATAGGGAGGTTGAACCAGCAGAGTTAGGGCATGGTGATTTCATTAAAGATAAATCTGCTTCTAAGAAAATTGTACGAAGTGGTATTAAGCGAGGACGAGGGTCTAATGATCAAGGACGGGTTAAAAAGATGTCTAAGAGAATGTACAGTTCCAAACGAGATACTGGCCGCCGAAATGTAAAGGTCAATGAGAATCTAAGTGACAAGCTAAAACAGCAGGGACGAGTACTACAAGGATCGGCCGGTGGTCGTGGTCGCCGAACAGTAAGGAAACGGAGAGTGGAAAAGAGAGCTGTTGAAGATTTGTTGCTGGGCCATACTGCAGCGAGCCATAGCCCCAATATTGATAGAGAACCATTGAGAAGATTTGATGAGGAATGGGATGGTGAAAGGGCAAGTCCCATGACTCCCATCCACCTTGAAATTGATGACAATAGCAACAGTGCTGAAGAGGTGGAATCTGATGACAACGGCCAAGCAGTGGAATATGATCAAGGTAACTGGGAGGTGGGTTATAATGGCGTTCCAGCCAACAGATGGAGTAGTGGCTTTGTTGGAATGAGTGATGATGAAGCGGATGCTTTTGAAGATGACAATGACAACAACAATGACAATGGCATTGAAGAGAACGAAGAAGAGGAGGATTCAGAAGCAGATGTTATGAGTGAGGGTTCAGATGGCATGGCAAATAGGGTCATAAATGAAGAAGTCTCAGACTCATCTGAATCTGAAGATTCTTATGATTAGAACATCCATTTTAGTTGATCATTGGAGGAATATGATTTGCATCTCAAGGCTGTATTACATTTTTTCGATATTGCAGCTGCTCAAGAACCTGAGCTCCAAGTCATGTCATTGCTTGAAGAGTTAGTAGCTAAGTAGATTTATAGTGGTATATGATCCATGCAGAATGGAGTCCTGTAATTTTAAGCATGTTGAAGCAGAGGGCCCTGGCAACTAGCCTCATTTTGTTTTTGCTCCTGTTATTGGCCCCTTGTAATAGGACGGACACACATTGATTAATAAATCTTATTATTACACCCTGATTGCTTGGAATAGTTTGCATCATTTCTAGTCTTCTTTGTATAAACTCTAGTTTCAAAGAGAAATGCTTCTATCTTCAATCTAACATTGTAGGGTTTTACTTGCATGGATGATATAACACAGTAAACACAAACCAAACCCGTTTAAAAATAAAGGATTATAAAGAAGAACGGGAGCAAAATTTAAGACTATTATACACAACATATACTCTGCAATTGTTGCACCAGAAATCTCTTAGTTTTGTTTTTCTGCTCCAGCATCTATCTTGTCTCTGACTAGTATGTTGAACTTGATCCTGAGGTCACCCCTCTTTGAAGGATCTTTTGGAAACGGCATACCTTCTCCTGCAACGACCTCTTCATAGTTCGGTTGAATCGCATTGTTTATGGAAATGGTCAGATCTCTGCCATCTAGAGTTGTTAGATGTACAGTGTAGCCTGATTGTGCTTCAGCTTCAATAAGGGATATCTCTTCTTTGACAACCAAATCATTACCATCTCTTGTAAACACATTGTGAGGCTTCTCATCAATGATGAACACAACATCTGCTGCTATTACATTTGGCTGCTGATTCCCTTTCTCCTGGAATGTGACTTTTGTTCCCTTTTTCCAGCCAGGTTTGATTTCAATGGTCAAGATTTCCTCCACAGGAATAACTTTCCTGCAAGTAAACGCGACGGATACCTTTTCATTTCAGGTTCATTCAGTATAGAAGAACCACCCAAGTAAACTCAACTACTAAATAATGATACAACAGGACTAAATTTGAGTAAAAAACAATAGGACTCGCTTTCTATTCATGAACATAAACTGTTCTAGATTGAAATGACAAGCTACTTACCCACTTGCATCCAAAACTTCCCTTGAAATCTTCATCTTTTTGGTAGTGCCCTTGTAGAGCTCCTCAAGGGTGCAAAGCAGTGTGTTTTCAATGGGAGGAGCCCTGCGTGGACTTTGATTCATGGGTGTGGCTTCTTCTCTAGCTGAACTGAATATGTCACTGCCAAATATTCCACCAAAGGACCTTGACACCCAAGATCCACCATAACCACCCCTCATGCCCCTTCCTCTTCCCATTCCCATTCCCATTCCTCCATAGGGGCTTGAACATCCAAAAACTTCAGCAAAGATGCTTTCTGCATTTCTGGGGTTGAACCTAAACATTGTTGGTCCACCCCCAGGAGTTGGTCTTTGCCCTTTGAGGACCTCTTCTCCATATTGATCACAAATTGCTCTCTTATGCGGATCACTTAGAATCTTCAACAAAAACCAATATACCAACTCAGAACTCAGAAGTCTATCTACTCATAACATCAAACATCAATGATCATGATTCATGAGAAACTAGCAATTCAAATCTAGGAGTGTTGAGAGAAGGTATGCATAGCAAAGAAGAGTACCTTACCTCATAGGCTTCAGAGATCTGTTTGAATTTAGTCTCAGCATCTTTTTTGTTGGTTGGATTCTTATCAGGGTGCCATTTCATTGCAAGCTTTCTGTAAGCTTTCTTCAAGTCTTCATCTGTGGCAGTTCTCTCTACCTCCAAGGTCTTATAGTAATCTAACCCCATATCAATTCCAATTCCAGTTCCTTCTATTTTTTCTGCACTTTGATGCTTTGGACTCCCTACTCTCTCTTCCTCTCTTCTAAGAGGTATTTCCTTGGTTGATGCGTAAGTGTAGATAGATATTGTTCTGTTGTTGTTATTACTATTTTGTTTTTTTCAGACGGTTGTTTTTAATTGATTCTTCATCTAATTAACTAGTTTAGAACTTATTAACTCTCAGCCTCTCTCTTAAGTCTTAGTAATATGCTCATCATTATGATATAATGATAAAGTAATAATTGTATTTTTAAATTGTTTTTAGTATCCATGTGATGCACGGGTGTAAGAAAGAAGGGATAGCTTCGGTGACTAGTCTTCTTCCTTTTATCTTTATTTTATTAATCTTTTGAGTTTGATATATATATATATATATATATATATATATATATATATATTTAATTAAATAATTATCTATCAAAATAATTGAAATTTTTTTATGTTGAAAGAGTTGAGTACAAAAAAACAATGGATTACTATACACAAGAAAGATACACTTTTAGTCTGGACTAATTCCATTATGGCCCCAGAAGTTTCTTCAGTCCAGCTTTTTGGTCAGATGTCAACCTTGCAGGGAACTTGATATCAAATTTGATCCTAAGGTTACCCTTCTTAGAAGGGTCTTTAGGAATTGGCATTCCTTCCCGAGGAACCACTTCTTCATAGGTTGGATGAATGACTGTGTTTATGGGAATGCTAAGAGCCCTGCCATCAAGAGTTGTCAAATGGACAGTGTAACCAGTTAGGGCTTCAGCAAGTGAAATCTTCTGTGTGACAACTAAGTCATTTCCATCTCTTGTGAACACACGGTGTGGTTTCTCATCAATCACAAACACAAGATCTGCAGCAATCACATTTGGTTGCTCGTTTCCTTTCTCCTGGAACGTTATCTTTGTCCCCTTCTTCCACCCGGGTTTGATTTCTATGGTTAAGATTTCCTCCACCGGCAAAGTTTTACTGTAACAAACAAACACAATTTTGAAATCAATAAAGCAAACTCAAACATTCAACAAGAACAAGTCCTGCTAATAGGGTTAATGATCAAATTATTCAGATATTGAGTTTTTCAAATTAGTTCTCGAAAAATTTTACTAGTCATTTATGATAGATAATGACAAATGACACGTCACAAAATGATTGAATAATATGTCATCTATTAATTAATCATTTTATAACATATATGATCTAATTGGTAGAAAAATCAATTTGACTGAAAATTATATTTTTGAAGGGCTAATATAACTAAGAAAATCTTTCGAATACCAATTTGAAGAATTCGATATCTTTCCGAACTAATTTGAATATTAATCCCCTGCTAATAACTAAGGATAGGAGTGCTTAGTGCTTACCCGCTTGCATCAGCAATTTCCCTTGAGATCTTCATCTTCTTGGTAGTGCCCTTATAAAGTTCCTCAAGGGTGCAAGGCAATGTTCTTTCTATAGGAGGTGCCTTCCTTGGACCCTGACTCATTGGCCTTCCTTCTCCAAATGAACTGAACATGTCATCACCAAAGATTCCACCAAATGACCTTGTTCCACCACCTCTCATGCCTCCCCCAAAGGGGCTTGAAGATCCAAAGAACTCAGCAAATATGTCATCTGCATTCCTAGGATTGAACCTGAAAGTTGTTGGTCCATTACCAGTTTGGAAGAATGAAGCCCCACCTGAACCTGCATCTGGAGGTGGCACTTGCCCTTTTAGTCCTTCTTCTCCATACTGATCATAAATTGCTCTCTTCTGTGGATCACTCAGAACCTGCATGCATAAAAAAAACAATACAAGTTTAGCTGTATAATAACAATGAGATATAAATAATGATTGGAGGAACATTTCATAGCATAGTAGGATACCTCATAGGCTTCTGATATCTGCTTGAATTTAGACTCAGCATCTTTCTTATTGTTTGGGTTCTTATCAGGGTGCCATTTCATGGCAAGCTTTCTATAAGCTTTCTTCAAATCATCATCTGTGGCATTCTTATCAACCTGCAGAATCTTATAGTAGTCCACACCCATCACCACACTAATCTTTGTTTTCTTTTTTAATATCAATATTCAAGTTTGGATCCTTAGTTCAATTCAATTAGAATTAGAAATATGTAAGCTAACAAGGTGGACTTAATATAATACTGAAGAAAATTTTATGACATCCAACGATTTGTCTCGAAGGTGCGCCAATGCTACCAACACCAGAAGCATGTAGAACTTTCCACCAACATGGGCCCTTTGTGTAGGCCCGTTTTTTCTTGGCCCAAAACACTTTATATTGGGCCCAAAAAAATCTAAAAAATCTTGGAACTCACGTGATGAGATATATCTCCTTTTACGGCAAAGGTAAACACCTTTATTTTCTTTCAGAATCAGATGGTTATGGTTAAGAGAGAGAGAGAGAAGGTTAATTAATTAGTTAATTGTAAGAAAGAGAGTGTTAAAACTTGTGTTAGTTAGTTAGTTGGCTCGCTTTTCGCTACAACTGACGTCATGCATTTCCGCCATTTTGAATCGTAATAAATAACAGACTGATGCTCAACTGAATCAAATTTCTGGCAAAATGCAAACCGTTTTGATTTGGTTTCCTCTCCTCACTCCCTCCAACGTCTCATCCTCAGATCCGCACACTTCCTTTCGTCAAATTCCTCTCTCCTCCACTCGATTCTCTTCGATTTCCGTCTCCGGCGCCATCGCTCGCCGGACTCGCAGCATTCGAGCTTCTCCCGGCGATTCAGTTCCATCCACCGCCGCTCCAACCATCTCCGTCGATAACTCCGATCCCGGCGTTACTACTGAGTTCGTGATCCGAGCTCGCAACCGGATCGGCCTCCTCCAGATCATCACCAGGGTTTTCAAGGTCCTCGGCCTCACCATCGACAGAGCCACCATCGAAATCGAAGGTGACGTATTCACGAAGAGGTTCTTCATCACTGACTCACATGGAAAGAAGATTGAGGACTCCGAGAGCTTGCTGAGGATCACGCGAGCGCTGGAGGAGGCCATTGGTTCCGGCAGCAATGGCGTCGGCGTCGGGATGGTTCCGGCGGTGGCCAGGTCGGCGGTGAGCAGAGGAGTTGTAGTGAGGAGGCCTGGGTTTGTGGAAGGGCTTGGGGAGCATCGGGCTAAAGCTGAGAGAATGTTCAGCTTAATGGACGGGTTTTTGAAGAACGATCCCATCAGTCTTCAGAAGGATATTCTTCATCATGTTGAGTACACCGTAGCGAGATCGCGGTTTAGTTTCGACGATTTTGAAGCATATCAGGTAAGCTGCCTTTAATAAGCTTAATTGCTTTCTCATTTTGTTTGGCATAACATAATTATTACTGTGTATGCGTAAGTTGTTAACGGATGGAAGTTACCATTGAGTAATTCAATAATACCGTTGGAAATGTTAGAAATGTTCTTAATGACTTTGTAACACGTTTTCTTGCATATTAAGTGAAGGAAGTTGCAAGCTATTTTGCTGATTGATTTCTTGCAATTTTGGCGGGAAATTCGTAATGTTTGAAATTTGAATGTCATTGAAATGCTGCCAAGCAATCATAATGGAAAGACCAGAAAAAGTTGCCAATTATGTTTAAGCAGTCAAAGAATATGGAGGGTCGGTAGATGATGCAGTAATTTTGATGGTAGATGCATCATTAGTTGTTGAAATTCTTATAGGAGATTGTGATTCTAAGTGTAAGCTGGTGAAGGGATAGGGATGTATGGCACATTGTGGTTTATGCAGTTATGCTTGAGTTTTATTTATTATTTATTTATTTATTTTTTATGTGAACTTGTTCTTGAAGGAAAAGCATATTCCGTTAAACTTTTTCTCTGTGATACCCTAATATTACAGCCTTGTAGGTTATGAAGAGCATAAATGATAAATGATATAACTGAACTGCTTTGGCTTACTGATTGTCATATTTTAAACAGGTTGTCATTAGAATATTGAGCATGTGTAATGGTATTTGTAGGCATTGTCACATACTATAAGAGATCGGTTGATTGAACGCTGGCATGATACTCATATTTTCTTCAAGAGGACAAAACCTAAGCGCCTCTACTTCCTCTCGCTTGAGTTTCTTATGGGTACTTAAATTGATTCTCTAAAATGCGATTTGCATGTTACAACAAATATCCTTTTTCAATCTTTATTTCCTGTGTATTTCTTTCTCCAAGTTATTTTTATTTATAAGTGCTTGCAAGTAGTGAATATAACTTTCATGACATATTTACTAAATGAATAAACTAAAAGTGTAAACCAATGTGTAACTAAGAACACCTGTTATTTGGATATCAGGCCGGTCTTTGTCAAATAGTGTCATTAATCTTGGTATCCAGGATCAATGTGCGGAGGCCCTAAACCAACTTGGATTTGAATTTGAAGTTGTGGCTGAGCAGGTATTTCTAACATTTATCCGACTTGGTACTCACAGTGGTTATGAGTATTTGCTAACGTTCATGTAAGTTACATCTTTGACAAGGAAGGAGATGCAGCCCTAGGAAATGGCGGCCTTGCTCGTTTTTCAGCATGTCAAATGGATTCTCTAGCAACCTTAGACTATCCTGCGTGGGGGTAAGGTGTTACTATGTGATTCTATTTCGAAACATTAATACCTTCATCATAAAGTTTTCCATTGTTAAGATTTTAAACATATATATTAGCTGTGAACTTGGCCTTATGACCTTGAATGTCTAATGCTCTTTGTTATTGGCCTCATTTAGCTGTTATGATGCACTGAAACATTTTCAAGTCTATAAATAGTATTTATGTAATGTGTTTGCATGATGCTACATATCCAAAAGCATTATAGCAATTTGCTTGGATAATTTAATTTCTAAATCATGGTTCTCATTCTTGGAGTGTCTTTATCCTAAAACTTTGTAGATTTGAGAGTTCTGCTATGTATGGTCAGAAATATTTTATGTGAACTTCTGTAATAGTTCTTCATGCAAAACCCAAAGAAGTGGAATTGCGGAAAGAATTAATACATCCTACGGAGAAATTAATTTTGCTGTGTCACTATAATGCTTATATTAAGTATCACATACTGACACCAAAAAAAAAGTGTCACATACTGAATGATGTCAAAACTGGGCTTGCAAATAGAAGACTTCTTATGTTTGTGCTTTGTTGTGTGGACGAAAATATGCCTTTAACTAAAGATTGGGTGCTTTGATTTGAGTTTCATTGAATTGATTTTCAATTTGCAGTTATGGATTGCGTTATGAATATGGATTGTTTCGTCAGATCATAGTTGATGGCTTTCAACATGAACAACCTGATTATTGGCTGAACTTTGGAAATCCTTGGGAAATAGCGCGAATTCATGTAACATATGAAGTGAAGGTTGTCAAGGGTTCCTAGTTTTCTTCTTTTTGCTTCATTTTAGTTTTTCTACTTTCTAGTGATGTAGCCCTTCACTTTTATCTACTGAAGATTACAATCTATATCATCTCTATGTTTTGCTGGTTGGGTTAGTTCTATGGGACTGTTGAAGAGGTAGAAATGAATGGAGATAAACAAAAAATTTGGATCCCTGGAGAAACGGTAAGATTAGTACTTTTTACCAGATTTACAGTAGTATTCCTGATTCCTCTTGTCATTATGGAATGTTAATTGTTGGACAAATAATCTGTTTCTCGTAAAAGGTGGTACTAATTCAACGTTATATTTGGTAACTTGTTTTTGTAATTCCAGGTAGAAGCTGTGGCTTATGACAACCCAATACCTGGCTATGGGACAAGAAATACCATCAACCTTCGGCTTTGGGCTGCTAAACCTAGCAGCAAATTTGATTTGGTGATTTATTCTCTTATGACATCATCTGCTATAAATTTAGTTGTTGTTATTATTGTTATTAACATTATGAGCCATTTAATTTAATTTAAATCTATAATAATCATGTATGATGGACCAATACTTAAAGTGTACTTAGATTAGAAACAGATGAAAGGTTGTTTGTTTTAGTCCATTCTTATAAGTGTAATTTGTCATATCTCTCATTTGATATTAATTTAGGGTGAGTTATTGAGTCCTTTATCCCATTGTTTGCAGGAGGCCTATAACACTGGAGACTACATTAATTCTGTAGTCAATAGACAGAGGGCTGAAACCATAAGTAATGTCTTGTATCCAGATGATCGCTCTCATCAGGTATTCCCTCCAAAAGAAAACAACAAAAAAGTGATTTCCTTATTGTTATTATCTGTTCAGAGTGTTTTATTTTCGGTTTTAGCTTTGTCTCCATGCTTGAAAGCTAGCATCATCATATTTTTATTTGTTGAATTATGTTTGGAAGAATGAAAGACTTCCATACTGCTTTTGCTTAGGATTAATTACTATAGTTATGATATTCTCTTATTGTATCAGTTAATTTGTTAACAAAACTTTGCTATGTTGCTTGTAGAATCATTTACAGAAGCTTAATTTATAATTAACCTTCCTGTGTCATGCAGTTTTTAATTATCTGTTGAAGCTTGTCTCGTGTGCTTTTAAATTTTTTGTCTCAACATTATTGTTCATAGAATAGATTATCTACCATTTAGGCGCAAAGGCTTAGTGAAGGCACTAGGTTGTATTTCCTATGCATTTTTTGTTGTTTGCCTTGATGTTCCCTTTTTAACGTGTGCTATAATGCGTTGTTGTTTACCTTGATATTTCATGCTTTTTAATTGTCATCTTCACAATGTTGATTAGTTCCATTCATTTAGGAAGTTTGCTTGGTCTATTGTATCTTTCATAGTAGGATAAATTTGTCCAGTATAATGTTTTTCCCCTATTCTGAAGAATATTCAACCCTTCTTCTCATATTATACTTTGTGTTCAGGGAAAGGAGCTGAGATTGAAACAACAATATTTTTTTGTCTCAGCATCTTTACAAGACATCATGCGAAGGTTCAAAGAAGAACATACTAACTTTGATGAACTGCCAGAGAAGGTTTAGTTTCAAATGTTTAGCACTTACAGATATTCATTTGTTAGTTAGTGTGTGATCTATAGTAATCAATAACATGTAATTTTTATTTTGTTATTTACTGATTTTATTGTTAACTTATGGGTTCTGTCTCATAACTTACATTATGCCTTTCCTGTTACTAGGTTGCTCTCCATCTAAATGACACCCATCCATCTCTTTCAATTGCTGAGGTCATGCGAATGCTAGTTGATGAAGAACATTTAAATTGGAATAAGGCATGGGACATCGTATGCAAAATTTTCTCTTTCACAACTCACACAATGGTAGCTGAAGGACTAGAGAAAATCCCTGTTGATCTACTTGGCAGTCTTCTCCCTCGCCATTTAGAGGTAAGATCTGCTAAGATATTAAGATATTTGTTTTTC
>JASCZI010030426.1:32023-49437 GCA_036250425.1 Stylosanthes scabra | reverse complement strand
AATCTGTGATTTATTAGTCATTTGAGTGGCAAGAAAATTCACTCATATTTTACCATTATATTTGGCTAAAGCATGGGATTATTTGACTTCATGGTGCACCTGCTACATCAGACAGTTTTCCGTATTGAACATCAGACTTTACTAATCAAGATTTTTTTTTCTTTTGCTCTCATGAAAATAATTCATTTTTAACTAACTACTAATTAAAATTGAATTATTTTCCAAGTATCTTATCTGCCTTTTTTTCAGATTTTATATGAAATAAACCATCACTTTATGGAGGAGTTGAAGGAAAGGATTGGTTTAGACTACAGTCGTCTATCTCAGATGTCAATTGTTGAAGAAGGTGCTGTGAAGGTACTTTTGGAACAACTTGTCTATACTTGATCTAGTAACTTTTAGTAGGCTATAGTTTCTTTCTTTCTTTCTTTCCTTCCTTCCCCCTGTTTTCTGTATGAATTTTAAATTATATATGTCCATATTGTACTATCAATGGATGCCCTGTTAAATGTTAATGCAAGGCAAAATATGCTGGGAAATTTTAAGCTGTTGGAAATCAGGATTAAGTCATCAATTTATACATAGCACATGCCAATTTAATTTTATTTTTTCATGGCTCAATATTGGATTCAATGCCAATGGTATGTTGGACTTGCAGAGCATTCGAATGGCGAACTTGTCAATTGTTTGCTCCCATACTGTGAATGGTGTTTCAAAATTACATTTAGAAACACTGAAGACAAAAACATTTAAGGTATGAATTCATCATTTTAAATAGTCTTTTTCACCTAAGCCAGTGTGAAGTCTTAAAGTGATCAAGTTTGTTGCTCAACTTTGCAGGACTTCTATGGGCTATGGCCAGAAAAATTTCAATGCAAGACAAATGGTGTGACCCAGGTAGGAAATTGCATTAATTATTATAGCATGTGTGTATACCTTTGTTTGATCTCCTGCCTCATATATGTATAGCTATATGAAAGGATTAAAGTGGCTTATTGTTGAATTGGGCCCTGTTTGCAATTGTTTTACAAGAAAGGTTGTCAATACAGCTAGTCTACTCTTTGACATTTGTTTCTCTTTGTTGTTGAAAGGCTTGAGTTTGTTAATTACATCTTAAATAATGGCCTCACTGTCATATAACATCAAGATGCTTAATTGCTTATACCCTATTGTACAAACATTTCTATATATTTTCCTTAGGAGTATAATCGATTTGCAGAGAACTGTGAATATTTGTACACTTGATGTACTATGAGCATTTTACTTTTTATTTTTCACTTCTAGAAATGCAATTGCATGTGCAGCAACTAATATTCCAGTAAATTGATATTTGTCAGCGTCGTTGGATTGTGGTGAGCAATCCCAGTTTACGTGATCTTATATCAAAATGGCTAGGGACTGAAGCTTGGATCCGTGATCCTGACATTCTGTCAGGATTGAGAGATCATGTGGACAATGCTGATTTCCATCTAGAATGGAAAATGGTAAAGTTCCAAAGTGTATTATTATCTTTTGAGGAATTTCTTTGGATTTGAGAAAACTAGATATGATCTGATCTAATATAATTTTGTGCCGTTCTGATACTGTAGGTTAAAAGGATTAATAAAATGAGACTTGCTGAGTACATTGAAGCAATGAGTGGTGTGAAGGTTTGATTGAAACAATTTTACCTAAACATTTCCTCTGTCTTTGATTGCTATGGTAGAAATCTCTCTTTCCTGACTGTCTTTATTGCAGGTCAGTTTAGATGCAATGTTTGATGTTCAGGTGAAGCGAATACATGAATACAAAAGACAGCTGCTTAATATATTTGGAATTATCCATAGATATAATTGTCTCAAGGTGTGTGTGTTTGTGGGTTCCTTGGTACTAAAAGAATTTACTAATATACAAATGCCAATCTCATTTGACAAAATACTCCTTTTCCTCTTGAATAAAAATATATTTGTCCAGAATGGTGAACTTTCTTTATTCAAATTATTATGCTCTCTTCTTTATGTCTTCTTGAGCGACCCTTGTTTTTAATTTTGCTTAGTTACTATAATATTTCAGGTAGCTGTTGTTTTGTCTTAATCTGATAACTCCCACTGTTATGGTTTAGATGTCTGATCACCTGCACATGAATTTGGAGATATACTAAGCCATAAACTGAGACTCGCATTACTTGCTTTCTTGCAGAATATGGACAAAGATAGCAGGAGAAAAGTTGTACCTCGTGTTTGCATAATTGGTGGGAAAGCTGCTCCCGGATATGAAATGGCAAAGAAGATTATCAAACTTTGTCATGCAGTGGCAGAAAAAATCAATAATGATACTGATATCGGAGATCTTTTGAAATTGGTAAAGTGAAACTGTTCATCTGTAGTGATTTTATCACACTTGCACATTTTTTCTTTCTTGGGTCTTACTCCTATTATCAAGAACTTGATTGATTTCGCTTGACCCGACTAAGGTCTCTGAAGGGGGTTGGGGCTTCCCAGCAAGAACTATTTCTATCCCCAGGGATCAGGGCACCTATCACCTTAACCAATCCCGCATCCATCACTCTTGTTCTTTTTATTTATCTGTATTTGTTCTGGTATACATCTTGTTTGATCCAGGCTCATTTCTATTTGATAGGTTTTTATCCCGGACTATAATGTCTCTGTGGCCGAATTAGTAATGCCTGGAGCTGACCTTTCTCAACACCTGAGGTTTGCACATTTAGTGCTCATTTATTTTAATGCCTTAGTCAAGTTCGTCAATGTTGCTGATTAGTATCTGTCTTTTGCTTCACTCCTTATCATGCTTTATCAATAATACTGTATTCACGATGCAGTGCAGGCATTTTGCATATTGACGACAATATCTTTCTTATAGCACTGCAGGAAATGAAGCATCGGGAACCGGGAACATGAAATTTTTGATGAATGGGTGTTTGCTTTTAGCAACAGAAGATGGATCCACAGTTGAAATAATTGAAGAAATAGGGGCGGATAACTTGGTGGGTGATAACTTTTCCTGTTACTTAATGATATATGTGATCTAATAACAACAGAGAAAGAATTTCAAATTAAGGAATCAGGTTGCGTAAGCTTCTATTCAATGTTCTCCATTTTCAGTTTCTATTTGGCGCAAAAGTGGATGAAGTTGCAGACCTGCGTGAGAACGGAGTATCTAATTTGGCACCCCTCCAAAATGCTTCTCCTTTGAAAGTACCCCTACAATTTGTACGTATATTGAGGTAAGAACAAAATATATTCCCATCTCTAATGAAATTATATATATGGATATATGTTTTTCTTCATTTTATTTTATTTTTGGCGGGTTGTTGCTTCTAATCTGATACTACAATCACTCAATCAGGATGGTTCGAGATGGATATTTTGGCCATAAAGATTACTTTAAAACCTTATGTGACTCGGTGGAAGCTGCTAATGATTACTATCTTCTTGGCACTGATTTTATGAGTTACCTTGAGGCACAGGTAAGGAGTCTCCAAAATATTCATATTCAGTTTTCTGTCCTCATATATTAATATTTGAATCTTGATTATTTATGATAACAGGCTGCTGCTGATAAAACTTTTGTTAACCAAGAAAAGTGGACGAGAATGAGTATCCTTAGTGTTGCCGGGTCCGGGAGATTTAGCAGTGACAGGACCATTCAAGACTATGCTGAGAGCACATGGAAAATTAATCCCTGCAGATGCCCCCTCTGATTTCTAGCGTACCACTATATTGGGACTAACTATACTCGTATAATGGCCAATATTACCGAATTAGTAGAATTAGACTCAGGATAACAGGGAGAAAGAAAATAGTACTATATAAATAAGATGCTAGTAATTGTACTAGACCATTATGATTTATGATGGCCTGTATAAACATGTATTGAACTTTGGTTCTCAAATTCTTCAAATTTTCACACTTTAACGCGAAAATGGAAATATTGTTAGCTAACAAATTACGTAAATCAACCTTACAATTATAACTTGTGGAATTGTAATGATTTTTCTTCTTTTTTTTAAAATAAAAACAAGGGCATAACCTTCTAGCTTTAAGAAAAAGCATGATAAGAATTTTATAACATATATATACGATTTATGAAAGTTATTGCTGAAGAAGTTCACATACCAGCTCATGTTATTCGTAAACTGGACTATTGCTACTGCAGTGGTTACCTTGATTCGCTAGAAGTACCTGGAATAAAGCTGTTGTGCTTGATCTTTCATATGTTCTGTTTATTCAAATTTCTTCTTCTTTTCGTTCCCCGTATCCTATCTATCTACCTTGTTTGTGGAGAACTGACTGGAGTTTCTTCATGGTGCAGTTCCCACAAAATTTGTTGCAGAAATGATAATATATTTTGGTTTATAAATTTCATTATCTTAAAGTTTATTTACTCAAGAGCTTAATCTTAAGATCCTGTATTTTTTGTGTATCAAATGATTATAAATTGTCATTCGAATACTTTCTTTAAATAATTATTACAAAATCTGAATACTTTAAATAATAATAATTTCTACTTGTGAAAAGTATTTGACATTAATTTGTTATTATTCTCTTCAAGAACCGATTCTGCAAAATTCAACAAAACCTGAAGAAATACGGTGTTACTAGTTAGTAGTTACTGACTTGCTGCTGCTGCTGCTGCTGCTGCTGAGTGCTGTGTCTGCCTCTCTGAAGAAAGAAAGAGAAGAAGGCTGCAACGTAGTCTTTGACCGAATACAAAAGACACTAAAAGTGAAGCAATGGCGTTTGCGTTCTCTCTTCTTCATTCCAATTCCATTACCGTCTTCGTCTTCTTAGCTCTCTCTCCTCTCCTCCACTCTTCCGTCTCAGCTTCAGCTGAACCTACCAACCAATTCACCTCCCAAATTCACCAAATCAACCTCAAAATTGCTCATTTAGGTAACACACGTCTTTCGCTTCTGATTCAATTTATCTGCATCATTCAGGAACACAGGTTTTGTTGAATTTCTTGCTGAGGGATAATTAATCATTTGGATGCAGAATCGGTTCTTGAAGAGAATAATAACAAATTAAAGGAAAGGGATGCCTATCTGGAAGAGATTGAGAATCGAATGAATGAAATGTCGGAAAAAATCCTCCTTCTCCAATCTACTCTCTCTAATATGAAGGTTTTGTCTTCCACCTGTTTGTAATTATGTCATTGGCTTGTTTTAGAAGTTCTCAAGTTCTGTTCCCATAATATGAATCCAACTTCTCAATTTCCTTATTTGAGTTACATTTGCTGCTCTTTCTTGAAGGCTTATTCATTGGATGCTGAAAGACGAGTTGAAGCTTTGGAGGAAGAGGTGTTTCTTTTCTTGCAAGCCATATATATATAAGTGAATAATTTTACTACTTTTTATTTTTTGGATCAAATTGAAAGCTCAACTGATTTGAGAAATATGCTTGGAAATGCATAGGTACAACTACTTTGGTCTGCATTGAGAAGGAACAACTTTGAGCTTCATATTCTGAAATCTAAAGCACAAGATACTGAAAAGACACTCGAAGAGATCACTTCAAGAGTTGAAAAGGTTCGTTAGAAATTAGCTATAGTTCATATAATGAATATGCTCACTTTATATCCATTTTAACCAACACATTAATTTGATGCTCGGTTGAGTTGAGACATATCATTGATCCTTACATTTATGTTATTATTTGGTTCAGATGAGCAACATTGTGACTGAACAGTGGATTCAGGTTCAGCATCTTGAGCAGGCTCTTCATGTTACCAAAGTATACCAGAATATAAATTCTACTTCACATTAGAGTATTCTTTTCACATGCTTTATGAGCTTCCCATTGATTTTCTTTTTGTGTATATTTGTGTGTGTTTGTATGTGTGAAAAGATGAGGACTCTAAAGGCTCAAAGGCTAGCGAGCTTTACAAGATGCACATTCTTGAGGGTAATTTTAATGTTTTCCATATTGTTGCTTATCATAGTGTATTATCCCTTACTAGAAGATAAGTAAGCAATTGCTGTGGCTGCCCAGCAGTAAGCACATTTCTTTGTTATGCCCTGAATCATAACTTCTTCCTCGTGCTCTTCCCATAACATTTCTTTGTTATTTTGTTCTATAGATTATCAACACCCTTCTTGATGATCTTCAAGCACTGCATTCTTATGTATCTGGCAAAGGGACTTCAGTCAGTTCACTTGTCTCACGGGCTATGGATCAGTTCAAGAGATGCTATTCAATGGCTAAAAAGTATCACCATCAGGTTTTCTAGAAAACTAAAGTCTTTAGTTAATATTTTATAGGTATTACTGAAAGGAGATGGTCCTTATTCACTTGAGAATTTGAAGCACTATCTGTGTGGAAGTTTGATGATAAATTGATTTTATATGATGTTCATATGTTTGTAGGTCACTTGGTTTTTCCAACTACAATTCCAATACAGTTCATTATTATTTGGAAGTTTTTTTCCATTCCTGTAGTTTTTCAATGCTTTTTAAACATAAATATTTACACAATGGTGTTTACTTTTGGGGATACGGTGAGGTCTTTCAATTGTTTTGCATCTAAGGCATTATTAGTTTAAGAAGCCAGTGTAGTTACAATTGTCTTACACATAAATGTATGTGCAGCTTCAAGGTGTCATAAAAGATTTGATGAAGAGAAATGAATTAACTGCATCTCTTGCAAATGATGAGTTAGTTTTCTTCCTGGTAAGCTTTCAGATTACTTATCAAGAAAACAGACAAGGAATCATTGTAAAATTTTGAGAGCTCTTTATATATAACCAGAGATATCATTCTTTGATCAAAAGCGCATATTTCCATTTCAGGCTTCTGCTGTTATCATCTTCCCTGCAATTAGTGCCTGGATATTGCTCTCATCATAATTGCTGGGCAGGCAAGAAATCTTATCCCACCTGTAGAGGAATTGGTTCTTACTTCATTCTAAGGTGACAACTGACGAGTTTCTTCCGACAATTGTGTTGAAGAACATCAAATACGTTTCTCATTGGTGTCCAATGTAATGTTGATCTCGTGTATGATATAACAATTAGCTGAGCAAGTATCTTAGAGACTTGATTGTTTTGATTCTGTACACATTCTCATTCTAAATGACTAATTCACACCATAGGGAATAAGTAAGTGGATCAGTAAAGAAAAATGAAGTACATTTGTTTTGACCAATTACTTTTTATTTTTTATTTTTCATTTTATTATTATATTAGTCATATATTACTAGTTAAGTCTTAACCATGGGATCAATCTCATATTTGTGTATCCCATGAAAGCGCAATCTTTATATCTTATCCGAGTGTCATGTTTGGGGGCAGGAGCATGGAAGACACAACATGGGAGCACAGAATCCAAGCCCTAACCCACATCATAACCAGCCCCACACACGAACCAGGCCTCCACTCTCAGCTCTTGATAGCCACCCAGGTCCCCTGTTACCTGAATTGGGACTACCCTCCATTCCTCTGCCCTTCCGATCCCAACCTCCTCAACAGATGGGGCATCTCACTGTTCCTCAGAAGGGTCTTCAAAAGGGGTCCTCCTCAAACCTCTTGGAGGTGCAAGTGCCCCTACCAGCAGCCACCACCGCTGATTCTTGCAGAGGGAGTGGAGGAAGCTCAATGGGGACACCAAGAGAGGAGGGTTTATGCTAGGAAGAGGCTTTCTAGAAAACCGCTTTGCAGAGATGTTAACCCACTCATTCCCGTCATCGTACCCAATGTCATCTTGTTATTCCTTTTCTTTTGGAATCCATTTCAAAATCTAGGTTACAGCGATTGAAGAACATAAGCTACAAATTCATTGCTAGCGGTGATTGTACGCTTCTTCTTTTTTTTTTGGCCAGGGACATGTTACCACTTATTGGGCCAGAGTAATGTATGATTTTTTGTTTGTAGCGGTGAAGCCGATATCAATATGATTACCTACAGAGTCCAAAAATATTTGATTACCTACTGTGTATATTTATTTGGCCCATATTTTATCTGTCTGGCATTATCTAAAAAAAAAAAACAAGAAGAAGAAAAAGATTAGGTGTGAGTGAGTGAGACAGTGAGAGTGAGTTAATTCGTCAAAATTACCTATTTAACTGGTGAACTGTGAAGTGTTAAATCTTAAGTGGAGAAAAGGTGAGTTACGTCCATGATACTAGAGAAAGAAGATAAGACAGAAGGAAACATAGTCATAATATTTGTGGTGCCAACGGAGTTATTGTTGGTTTGCATTCATGGGTACAAAGGGACCAGATGGTAGCATAATGGAGTAGGTGATACGCAAAAACAGAAAGGAATTTGATATTTTTAGTTTCCAACACATCCTGGATTAATGACTTTCAACATTTTTAATCTGTTGAAGCTACTATTATAGTTTTTTGAGTTTTGCTTTCATTCTCTGTTTTGAATGTAAAATGTATGAACTGATGCAGAGATTAGCTGTTGCTAATTATAAAATAAAAATAAGACCAACTTTGACTTATGGCCATCACATTCACATGCTAAGTCTTTGTCTCTTGGAAATGAATTGGATTTTCCTCTTGGATTAAGGCCTCTTCCTAAGCTTTGCCTTTTATCCAATCATATCCTTCTTTTGATGCTACTTTCTATTCGGAAAGAAAGAAAATGTAGTTCCGCTAGTTACGCCATCAATTTCAGTCCAATAAATAACAAAAACATAATGTCATGCATTCCAGAATTTCTCCACATACCATCTTCATCTTCATCTTCAACCATACAGCCAGACATTTTTTTAGTTGTGCTAGGTGTACAGCAAAATCAGCCAATATACATTAAGATACAAAATACACACTAAAAATAAATAAAATTATAAATATATTTTATATTTTAATATGTATTATACGCTAAATAGCTAATTTTAATATGCAAATAGAATTATTTTTTTTTTAAGGAGAGTATCCTAAGCGCTCAGACATTATTTACTTAATTCACTCACTAATTTTATTTTCGTGCCCGACATTCTCTTTTCTTTTCTTAGGGTCACAACATTTAACAAGGAAGCTTCTTTTTGCCATTTATGTTTTTCCTTTTCTCTTCCCACAATTCTCCGCGAGATCCCGCTCTATCATAGCTAACACCACTTAATTTTTCATTTCTTTTTTACAAAAAATGTTGACTCCTAAATCAAATAATAATAATAATAATAATAATAATAATAATAATAATAATATAGTAACAAAAATAAATAAATAAATAAAGATAAAGACGCACGAAGAAAATAGTAGCATCACCTTCCCTAATTATTTAAAAAATGGGTGACCCAAAGTAAAAGTTGGTGAGCATGGCCAACAATTGCTCCCAAAAGACACCTCCACAGCTGGTTAGTAAGTACTAACTATATATCCTACCCTACCAAACACCATATTCCAATTAAAGGCAAAAAAAATTTCAGAAAAAAAATAAAAATAAAAACTAATTTCATGTCACAAAGAAGGTGCATGGTTTATATTGAGAAAACCCATTCTATTATTGATGAAAGTAATGTTAAAGAGTTAAGACCCTATAGCATGAACTTCGTGTCCTAAGTTGAAGATTTTGTAGTGTCAGAAACTCATTGATCGATCAATCTAGATTTCAGAGCCTATACTAAACGAAAAAGGCCTGAAATCTGAAATGTGTAGAAGTTAAGTTATGGAGGTGTTGTTCAGTTATGGATCCTTGCTGAAATGTGCTAAGGGAAATTGACATAAACCTAAGATACATATATGGAACGCAATATAATTTTGAAGAAAGTATGAATAATAATGAGGCCTTTGAATAGTGCCAATTGCCATCACTACTCTCAAGTCTCAATCCTCAACAATCAAATTTCACACGTTCTTGACGAATGGATACAAGGCACATGCTATGCTATGTGCAACAAAATGCCATTATTATTTAATTTTTGGTGCCCCATTCCTTCCTCAATTCACGCATAATTACTCTCCTTTGTCTCATTTTCCTACTGTAGTCCTGTAAACTTCCATATATCTCATTTATAATATCGAAATATATGAATACAACGTATAACGACATAAAAATAAATACATATAGTATAAAAATAGCTTACCTTAATAACAAATCAAAATCAAAGAAAAATACAATATCTAGTTGTTATATATTTTTTAAATCAAACTGTATGTAATGACTAATGAATCTGGTTTCTATTTGGTGGGATATTATGATGATTGATGGAGCTACAACCATCACCGTCCTCCTTAAGCCATGAAATCTCAGAACTGATTTTGGCTTCTATTAAACTATAATTAATACATTCAGCTCTCTACCATGTGCATCCATTTAAATATTTAATTGATTGCAATTTTTTTCTTTTTATATCTTTTGGTAAATACAAGTTTAATACGGAGAGGAGGTTGGAGTTAAATTCTGTTCTATGATAAACTAAAGATATTTTAATAATTTTTACATATAAGGGTGAAAAAAAAAAAAAGAAAAAAAACCACCCCTAGCATCTTCGATGAGTGTAATGGTTGCGTCATGATGCATGGTGCAACTGCTAACCAATAATGAGGTTCCTTAAAATATATTGTTTTATTTAATATGAAAAAATAATATTGTTTTAAGTAGATTAATCTGTGATAGATTTAAACTTCATTTAAGAATTTATCGCTAAATAATAAATTGATGCTCGTATAGAAAGAAACTTAAATCCCAATATTTACTTAAGGCAACTAAGTATATTAACCCGACTATATATTTCATATTTGATCAACAAAATATAGGTAAAATCTTCTTTGGCTGAGGTATTAGAACTTAGAATGGGCCATGTTACTAGTCAGGTCTCTGTTTAGAGAAATTAGAGGGACCACAATAATCAAAAACCTGATTCACATTTTCCACCTAATATTGCAAGGATAGAGGAAAAGAAATAAAGGCAAAGGCTTTAAAGTCCTCTCTCTATATAAACACACTTAGGCAAATGCATACTTGCTCATCACCAATAGCCTCTTCTCCATTCTCTATCTATGGCTCCATTCTCAAAATTGATTTCATGCATTTTATTAACAACTCTTGTGTTGCCTCTCCAGATAATCAATGCTAGAGAGAGCCAATTCTTCAGCAAAGTGACCCCTGTCAGTGTCACACAAACTCAACAACTTCCAAACAACAACAAGCCTGAGCAAGAACAACCACCTTTTGTTCCTGAGACTTCTGAGAACAGCTATGGCCTTTATGGCCATGAAACTCCTGAGAATTACCCTCCCACCACCACCACTTACAAGCCATACAACACTGAGTTTGAGGACACAAGCAAGTACACCAACAACAAGTACTACAACTTTGACAACAACAACCAAGAATCCTACAATCACCAAAATGAACAATTCAGCAACAACAACTACTACAACAAGGATTCTTATGGCAACTACCAGAATAATGAGAATGAGTTGAGTGACACCAAGTACAGAGAAGAACAATACAACAACCAAATGTATTTCGACAACAACAATGCTGGAAGCCATGGCAACAACAACAACAACAGGTACAACCCTGCTCAGAGGCAAGGCATGAGTGATACAAGGTTTATGGAGGGTGGAAAATACTATTATGACCTTGATTCTGAGAAGTACAGCACCAATAATAACCATGGTGAAGCATACAGAGGAGCAGTGAACAACAACAACAACAATGACAACTTCAACACGTACAATTACAACAACCAAGGAGGCAATGCCTACCATGGAAATTACAATTCAAACCAGAACAACAACCAGGAGTTCTTTGAAGATGAGATAGATGACACTCAGCCATGAAAGTAAACAATTCACTTTGACTACTACTACTGTGTTGGGCTGTCATGTCATGTGTTTCTTAATTGTGCTTTAGATAAAAAAAAAAAAAAGGCAAATACAAAAAAGTTGAAAGAAATAGCTTAATTAACTTATGGAGAGTCTTTACTCTTCTTCTTTCTTTTTTTTGTTTTATTTAATATATTGTGTTCTGAAATTCCATTGTCTCTGAATTGAGCATCAAGTAAGTATGCAAGCATGTGTAATTTTTGCTTATATACCTATTAATAAGTTAAATTGTCAAGTAATTAATCTTCTTTGTTTGTTTAATTTCTTACTTTATTTTATTTTAGTTTCACACAATATTCTTCAATCCGTTAGGTCGGGGACTAATCCGCGACGGGTTTGAGTTTCATTTAAAGATTTGCGCAAGTGAGTCGCTACATGCACAAGGGGATTCGAACCTTAACACTTACTTTATTTTATTTTAATTTTTCTATTTTACAATATGTTGGACAATTTTCCAAAATAGCAGCGCAATATATGGCAGATTAAGATCAGTAGTCTATGTTGCTTGACCCTACCTGGTACCATGAAATTGGATACCAATTTTTCTGAACATGATGATGAAGAAGTATCACTCAATCTACTGATGATGTCTTTTGGACATTGTGACGAGGAAGAAACATATTGCATGTCCTTTCGGAAGTGTGTTAGTTAAAAATGAAATTCTGATCGCTTTTCAAAGTATAAAAAGCATTGGTATAATTGATAATAAAGTGTTTCTCGTTCATTTTAATTATAAATATATATGATTAAGATCAACAACTAGAAATACTAAAATTTCGATTTTATCTAAAACGCTTTCATACTATAAATTGATGTTCAACTATCCAAGTTTCATACACATTTATTTTTCTTTTTAGGAGGTACGGTTTGAACTATTTATTAAAGAAAATGGCACTTGGACAGACTTAGTAAAAATGAGGATCTATGCATAAGAAATTTCCTCAAGATGAAAAGTTTGGACAACTATTCACTCATTCATTCATGAATGCTTCACTTACTCTCTTGCAAGTTGCAACAAACAAAATTTGAAGGCCGTATTCACCTACAATAGTGTACACTTTATAGCTTTATATATTTATTTGCTGCCTAATAAATTGTCATATTAGAAGTACCGTTTGAGAAAATAACTAAGAACCATAATTTTCCTTGTTGCGGACCCTAAAATTTACAGCTTAAGCCTTAAATTAAAATCAAAACATCAAAAGAGACTATTGTATTATGCTTAAGGGTTAAATTAAGAGATTAATTAGCCAACTTGAATTGGTCTAGTGATTAGCTTATTAGTCTGTTTAAGCAAATGTCGGGTTCGAATTTCGCCTTGGGCATGCACCAACCCAGTAGCCAGCTACAAACCTTTAAATGGAGCTCAGATCCGCGTAGAATTAATGCTCGACCTGTCGGGTTGGGATACTTTGGGGAAAAAAAAATAAAAGATCAATTGAACAATTCAATTGCGGTGTGAATTTGGCTTTAGAAGATGTGCATAAAACAAGATTAGTGGCTGATGGTTGTTCCACCATTTTCATTCAATGACCCAAAAGTGGTAGTTATTGCTTAGTTTGGCGGGCAGAATAGCATCCTAATGAAATTAAAATAAATAAATAAATAAAAGTTTCAACAAATGAAATAGCTTTTCATCCCTCCGCAATTAACGGTATTAGAATTCCTTTTTTTTCTTTTGTTGCTTTCTCTTTCTCTTACTTAACTACTAAACTAGAAAACCTTATTCCTTCTTGACAATTGACATCAGAAAAGTCAAAAGTATAGGTGAGCCTCCTCAAAAGGGCACAATTTGTTTTTAGATTTAGTACTATATACTATATTGTATTTTGTATATGGCATTACCATAAAGCTATATGTAGTGCATTTTACAGATGGAATGGGCATTAATGAAATTAACGAATTCAATTGATATTTGAAAAAGATAGTGGACAGTTGAAATTTGAAAATTGAAAGTGTTAGGTTTCATAAGAATTGACTGCTAACCTAAAACACCAAAACCTAAAATATGGCGACCCATTTGATAAGAATCATCATCATCTATTCATCTTATACTTCACCATGAGGCTGAGGCACATGCATAAAATTTTAATTACACACCTACTTGTACTTATTGCCACAGCTACTAAATACATGAATAATTAAATATCAACCCTTGTATGCCTGAGTAGAATAGTTATGATCAATTACTCAATTTCAGAAAATAGTTTATCAAAATATTTATGTAAAAGTAATTTATAATGCAGTGTATCAACATGAACAAGTAAGTCATCTTTAGGTCAGAATACAATTGAAATATCTATCATAAAATGATACCTATCTTCTTCTTTTTTTGGTTAGCAAAGGGGATAAAGGCCCAAAAATGACACCTATATTAACTCTAAATATTCAGAAAACTTTCCCCTTTTTTCGTTTTTCTGTTTGTTTTGGGCCACCAAATATTCCAAGTTAGGCCCATTGGAGAAACTTAGAGTACCAATAAGAAGTCCAGATTAGAGTTTACATACATAGACGTTGGCCCAAATCTGTTACTATTTTCGAGATGGATTTCGTTTGTCTTCGGAGTCTGGGCCTATTTTATCAAAATATCCCAAGAAAAAAAAAGTGGAACTTGTTTACCAAAAACTAAAGTGGAACTTGTGCAGACAGTGCAGTTGTGCCAAAAAAACAATGGGGAGGTGAATCTAGTTTCTTTGGTCTAGTAATTAAGTTACTAGTCTAATGATAAATCCTTAATAAAACTCCATTCGCGACGGATGAATACGCAAAAATAATTATAGGAAGCACGTTTGCCTCAAAATGCAAGCAAATATAAATATATATAATCAGTTTTAGGTCTCGGTCTTCCGTGGCTAAAGGCTAACGTAAACGTTCAGCAGATGGCATGGTTCAAATACCAACATCATTATCATTGATAAACCCTTACAAGTTACAAGTAACTTTCTATGTTATATTTAGGTGCTTCCAATGGTGCTTCACTTAATTAACCAAAATAAACACCTCTCATTCTCTCAACCGTTTTGATATCTGTTTATTCACCAAACTCAAAACTTACATATATAATAATAGTAGTAACACTAACACTTGTCTTATTTTTCTTTTCTTTTTACTCATAGCTGTTCAAGTGTCACCCCCTGATAATGACTAAATTAACTGTGAAGTCTTTCCATTAATTATACGTTACTCCGTTTATAGCATCCTTTTTAATTATAAAATTACTAATTTAATTCATCTCAATTAAACTGGTCCATTGTAATGCTTAAATATTTAACACTTTTTCTTCTTACAGTTGCAATTTCACAATCATTGAAACTTAAATTAAGCATTCCTATTAATAACAGTGATGGAAATTCTGATTTCTTGAGATAAGATCAAAAGCTTGCATTGGCTCAAGTGATGTTGAAGTGGGACCAGACTCTTAAATGTCTAACGTTTAAAGGAGAATCAGAATACCAGTTACCAGACACATAAAAAAAATTCACCATTGTTTTCTCCAAAACCATTTCTTCTTTTCTCTGAGACTGTGACCATCAATTTGCTGTGAAGGACAGAGAGACGCCATGGTTGCAGAGGTAATGATTCCATCATCTCCATGATTCAAGAACAAAGATACTGTCACATTGTGTCTCCATTCTTCATTTTTATTTCTGTTATTCTGCATTTTCTGTCTTCTGTCTCCATTTTTATTTCACTTTTTGTCTCATAAAAATCATCCATAAGAAATGTTAATATGCTAGGACTGTGATTTTTTAAGTGGAATGGAAGCTGAAGATGAAGCTTTTTCACTTCTCTATCTGTTGGTGGCATTCTTGCATGTCATATTTAGTGAAATGTTAATTGAATTTATGCTATTTTCTGGGAATTGACATGCTAAATTTGCATGCTTTCTGTTATCTATGTATGCAAGATCTTGTATATTATTCCATTATTCCTATTGGATTGTGCATGAAATTTGTATTTTTCCAAATGGACTGACATAAGAAAGAGAAACCTGCAGTGTGTTTAGTTTGGATCATAATGTAAGTTGTTGTTGTTGTTAAATAAGTAGCCACATACATGAACTAACATATCATTAAAATGCAAACAAGAGTTTGTTGTCCGCACTTTATTGTGAGAATGTGAGTTGAACTGATATGTATCAGTGCTAATAATATCAACCTGTCCTTTCATCTGTGATCTTTGCATTGGACCATGGTCCCCCTCTGACCACTATTTTCATTATTACATCAATTTTGGAAGCTAATAGTATAGCCAGGAATTCCAACAGATCATATTGTTCATTTTCAGCAAAACATGTCAAAATTATATAATGTATAGGATCACAGCTTCATTCAAGTGTCTGCTTCACTTTTAAGAACTATCTTTTCAAATTTCAACCATCCATCACATGATTTTCCATACTAAATTGTTTACATAATTTCTTCAATTCTTGACACTGGTAGAACAAATTTTAATCTATGTTAGGTGAATTAGGATTAGTATCTTGCTTTGATGGTTAGAAAATGCAGGATTTTATAGCATTGGTAAGTTTATTTCTTGTCAGAATGATGAGATAGCTATTGGTATTGGATGGCCACTTGGGCTTGGATTCTTGAATATGAGACTCAGAATTGTGGAATCTCTTCCATCTGCTTCGGTTGCTCCATATTCATTGCTCTTACCATCCACCAGTTTCTCTTCATTCTCATCCTCTAACCTGGATACTGAGGTATTCTGAATTTTCATATAGTAATATATCTCTGTATAAACCAAGAAAGTTTATTAGAAGCTTGTAAAGTTCTCCATTGCTTACAGTTTCTTGTGATGCAAGCAACAGTCGTCGGCCTCATTCTTTCAAGACAAGAGTGTGTCTCTTGCTCAGCTAATTGGGACTAGACAAGGAGAGAGAGGAGGGTTGTACTTGTCAAACTCAATGAAGTTTGAAGAAGAGGAGAAGAAACTGGCAAATGAATTTGCCTCTGAAGAACAAGGTGTGGAGGATGTGTGTGGAGGCATCTGCATTCCCATAGTGCTTCACACCATTCAAAGGATTAGCAGCAAAACTAAGAAGACTTGAAAGAACTGACACATACAAAATATCTTTATTTACTTCTCTCCCATTTGAGACTACAAATTAGTGAAATTACTCACTTCTGTATGTGTGTTATTGTTTCTAATCAACAATCACTCATGATTTTGAGTTATATAATTTCACCCTTTCTTTGCTTTTTATTACTCTCATCTAAGTTTACTTCTATTTTTTCCTTCCTTTCACCTTTATTACTCACTTTTAATTATATAAGTCTTGAATTTTTATTCATTATTTTCTTACAAATAATCAACAAAGTAAATTCAATCAATAGCTTTTTACTTTTTCTTGATGTAGTATAGTAATTAAAAGATATTTTAAGAATATATATTAGGAGAATAAACCATTTTAAAACAAAGTAACTTTAATTAAAGCGTCCATAATAATATATCTCAAAAGATTATTGATCATGTTTTCCTTTTTCCAATTCCAAATACATAGTACATATATAAAAAATAATGAAAATATAGATCTCACAAATTCCATGATATATATATTAAAAAATAAAAATCTATTGCACTACTTTACATATTATTTGTTCACCAAAAACACTTTACATATTATTT
>JASCZI010030426.1:1114-19911 GCA_036250425.1 Stylosanthes scabra | reverse complement strand
GAATCACCAGATATACATATATATATATATATATATATATATATATATATATATATATATATATATACGTGTACGGTGTATCCATTACTTCACGTCTACATACTGGTTTATAATATTTAATTTGAAGGTATACGTAGGCATACATAGAGTGTGGACATGTTAGTTAGTACTTAGTACTAGAGTAAATAGTTTTGATAGTACAAGTATGTATGTTAGTTTAAGGAGGAAAATATAATTACTAAGCTATAAGTAGATCGGACGAAGAAGGAAGGAAGAAAGGCCCTACCAAAGTTGGAGACAGCCGCACAACCCTCAAGACGCGTAACTGCACGCGTGTCAACCTCTTTCCCCCTTCCTTTTCCAATTACTACTAAATTAATGCAAATACTTAATTAATAATTGTAATTAAGTGTCGCCGCAGATTCATATGTCCATTATTCCAATGCATAAACAATAGCCATCGTATTCATGCGGCCCCTCCTCTCACTCCTATAATTATTTAATTAATCCCATATAAACTGCTAGAATTAATTTTAATATGGATCTATCTACTTCTACTACTACATACACACTAGTACCTTATCAAGTCACGCGGCGAGACACAAGATTCCGCCGACAACTTTTTCTACGTACTGTAACCCCGACCCCAATACCCCATCTCATCTCATCTATCTATATTTATTATTTAACGTTTTCCAAAAGTTACGAATGACCTTGAGCTGCTATTACTTGTACTATTTGGGTTGGATTTGATTATGTTACCTCCACCATTGCTATTACTATATTTGAAAAAAAGGAAGGTGATTAGAGGTTCACGAAATAAGTGTGTTGAAGTATTCTATTCCATTGCGGAGCCATCAAGGAAAAAGCTGCCCATATTCCGACAAATCGCTACCTAATTCGTGCATTCAAATAAGGCCCCCTTAAGCCCCCCACTTTATCTCCGCAAATAATAACGCTCATACCACCAAGCAATAATTAATAACTCGCTAAATGCAACATCAAAAAAATAATAAAATAAAATACAACATAGGCGCGTGAGAGAGAGTGCATGTGCAATTGTGCATTGAACCCAACCATTACTACCATTACCAGGAGGAAACGAAAGGAAAGGAAGTATCAAAGAAATAATGAAGGTGCGTGCGGAAGAGAGAGCACCTCCTTTGGTTGTGGCTTTGTCTGCTGTGTAGACAACCCACATGCCACGTAATTCGGGGCTAGTTTCGTAACTTAACTCTCCTTGTTACCACCAGCACACCACACCATATTTACAGTCAAATTCCTTGTTGACTCTCTCTCTCTCTTTCATCATCATAATTCATAACCGCATAGCCCATGCCTTCCCTCTATTTAAACTCTCACTCGCTCCCCAATTTCCTCTACACCTTATCCCTCACACCCACACTCTTCCCAACCAAAACAAAAAACAATTCAGCTAGATTAGTATTACTATTAAGTTAATTATTTATTATGGCTCCAAGGGAGAAGACGCCTGCCGTTAAGGTTAACGGCAAAAGTAACGCCGGCGTTAAAGAGGTGCATTTTAGGGGTGTAAGGAAGAGGCCATGGGGAAGGTACGCAGCTGAAATCAGAGATCCCGGCAAGAAGAGCCGCGTCTGGCTCGGCACCTTCGACACCGCCGAGGACGCAGCGCGTGCATACGACGCCGCCGCCCGAGAGTTCCGTGGCCCTAAGGCTAAGACCAACTTCCCCTTTCCTGATTCCGACGACATCAACAATAACAACATCGTCGTCGTTAAGAACAATAACCGCAGCCCCAGCCAGAGCAGCACCGTCGAGTCTTCCAGCCGAGACCGCGACTCCTACTCCGCCGCCGCTGCCACCGCCGTCGCTGATTCGTCTCCGTTGGACCTTAACTTAGCCCCCGCAGGAGCTGGATTCGCCGGATCCATTCGGTTCCCATTCCAGCAGCCGTTCGCCGTGTTTCCCGGCGGGATGCCGGCGGCGAAGCAGGCTCTGTACCTAGACGCGGTGCTGCGCGCCAGCATGGCTAGTCACGGCCAGTTCGGTTTCGGTTATAACCGTCCAGCGGCGGCGGGAGCGCAGAGTGACTCGGACTCGTCGTCGGTGATCGATCTGAACCAGAACGAGGGCGATGTTGCTAAGAATAACGGAAGAGGGTTAGTTCTAGACCTGAACGAACCTCCTCCACAAGAGATGGCTTGAACCTTAGGGTTCCGTAACTTTTAATGTTCCCGGATTATGAGTCTCTCTATCTTTTTTTTTTTTTTTTTGTTTTTAAGAAAAAAAATCTAATTAAGAAGAGGAAATAGGGAAGAAGAAGAAGTAGTTTTGTGAATAGAATAGAATTTTTTGCGACGGGCGATCCCGTTTGGATCTCTGTTGTTCCGAAAATTTAAACCCCAATGTTAATTAATTACGAAACTTTCACTACTAGTTTTGGATCCCGTTTTAAATGATGATCATCACAATTCACATACATCTGTTGTAATAATGCATGGTTTTTTTGTTTTTTTTTTTTTATCTGCAGTGCAGTTTTTGGCTACAAGATTAATCAATAATAGCAATAAGATGAAAATGTTTGATGATCTATTTAAGTGCTTTTTAATTTGTGTCCATTATTAATGAATTGGGTGTTGTTAAAAGAGGTGGCTAGAGTGTGGTTGGAGTATTGGTAGTGGTAGAAGGAGAATGAATGGTGAATGATTGATTGAGGAGAAGGCGCCACGTGAGAGATGTCTATTGCGTGTTGTGTGTTGGAGCTGACTCCGATGCCTAACAGTGCGTGGGGGATTCAAAATCTACATCAACCTCCGACACGTGGCTTTATCCTGCTGCCTCATCTTTGTCCCATCTTCTAACTATACGACGTACAACTATAACTCACTTGAATCAATCAGTTTCATATTATACGTACATACATGATACATGCTTTTCATTTCATATCTCCTAATTATCTAAAATTAAAAAAAATTAATTCAAATAAAAAACATAAATTTACACCACTAACATGTCAAACATAAATTATATAAAAAATAAGTAATTAATTTTGACGTATAAAAAACATTTTTGAATAATAAATTTAACAATATATAGTTTTAAAATACTAAATATGATAAAGATTATGATGAAGAGTATGGGGGTTAAGCAGGTTGCATTGTGCGCCTGCCGACTTATTGTAAGGGGCCGGGCCCCTCAGAGGACAAGTAAGTAAGTAACGACAGGATGGGTAGTAACCAAACGAAAACCATTTTAATTTCTTTGAATTCACATTCTTATTAGGGAACCAACCACTGGTGCATCATCTATTAGCTAGGCATACACTATACATAGAAGGTGATGCACACTCCTTTTCAAACTTTGATTTTCGTTTTCTTCAACTTAATTCCATGTGGTCCTCGCTCCAATACTCCCTTCTTACATTATTATTCTTCCAATTTTGCCAACACCGTCCATTCCGTTCTTTTGTACGCACCATCTTGTATATGAGACTTTTTGCCGTATAAATAAAAATTATTTGATTGGCGGTGCTAATTCATTTTGTCAATGCTTTCATTCTAGGTTTGTTTTTGTGGATACACTATCCAAAGTTTGGTAGTTGAAATGTTCAACTCATAATGTGAATCAGGCAGGCCTCAAAACAAAACTTGGAATAAAAAAATATTAGAAAATAAAAGGTTCCTTAGTTTAGTGGTCTAATGGAGACATAAGGCGAGAACTATACATGCATTCACTTTTGGATAGAAAAATTGTCAAATGGAGATACATGCATGTCCATTGGCATGACATGACATGTGTAATCCGCAAATCCGCATCTAAAATTATTATAATTAAATAGGATTACATTATATATCATCAACTTGCCATGGCTCAGCGCACTTTGTTTGCAGCCAAAGGCACTAAACTAAAGATTAGTAAACCAATCCTAGTATATGATAATTAAGCATATATTTGTTAAAGATAAATACAGTACAATTTCACCCGGTAAAATATATAACAGAGTAAAGAGGCGCGTGGGAAAGGAGGGCGCCTAGAAGAGAGTGAAGGAGTAAGATAGCAATAAAGGTGCATGGAGGCGGAAAGGATATGAAGCAGAGGGCCCCACTCTGCAGTGCAGATAATAGCATTTGGCATGCACGTGTATTACCTGAACCAGGGAACACCCGTGGGACCCACTCCAACGCCTATTGTAACTGTAGACTGTAGTGCTTCCCCGGCTGCTACTTTTGCAGCCCCCCTTGTGGGACCCTCGTCCGTTCATCCTCCATACTCTATATATATTTATTAAAAAAATTGTTAAATATATAAATGTATTTATTTTATTTTTTCTTTATATATATATTTTTTCGACTAATACCAGTGATTTTTACTGAATTCGAATCAATTTTATTAAATTTAGTTGGGAAAAATACATCTATATCTAATATTTTTCATATTTATTTTGGTTTAATATTTAAAAATTGAATAAATTATATTTCTAATATCTTTAATAAATTTCAAATTATTTTTAGGAATAATAGTATACTATAGTAACTATATATTGACATGTCACTCATGTGTGATCATCATAGGATTGTTATGTTACATGTTTGTCATATTTATGGATATAATTGAAATCTATTCAAATATTATCAATAAAACTGAAATCAAACTTTAAAATTAAAATTGAAATAAATGTAAAATTTGATGACAAAATTAAGTAATTTTTTATAAATAAAATTGTATTCATAATACTCTTGAAATGCATTACTTTTATATCGAGACTTACTTTAATAGAAGAATGTTTAATTAAAAACAAAAATTATAATAAGTATTATGTAAAAATATTTTTGAAATTTATCGCATTTATCGTATAAAAATAACATGATTATCTTTAAAATATTATATAATTTACTAATAAGAGTATATAATACTCAGTCACTTGCCATAATGACCTTGTAATGTTAGACCCTGACAGTTTATATTTAAATTAGTGTGAGTAATTTTTTAAATTTCTTTTATTCTCCTCTAATATTTTCTATCTTAAAATAATGAACAAAGTAGTGAATCAAATGATTCATGCTCTCATAACCAATTTGATAAGGTGTCGATTTGGATTTGATATGCCAATTGCCAACGTGCTGCTTTTATTGTCAAAAATCAGATTAGCAAGTGCAAGTGGGGGGAAATAATTGAGTATTCTCATTTGTTTTTGTTTAGAATAATCAAGTATTTTGTTCTCAAGTTGATTCCTTTATCACATAGGTTGAATTTGACAATCGTGTCACCAATCATTATTACCAATATTTAATTATTTTTACCCGAAGGTCTTCAATACACATTTTTTATTTGACCGTGTTATTCTCATTTTTATCATGTGAATCACTGAATCCTCACACGTAATAACACTTATAAACATTAGAGGGGCTTCCCTACCATAAAGTAAATAAAGAGTTAACCACTGAAACTGATTCTCAAATTTTTAAATATTTGATAAAAATGAGAATTCATGCAGATGGATAGAAGAAATAGAGGAGTGCAGCTGTGGACGGGTCAGCTATTTTTATTGAAATAAGGATTTAATTGATGTTGGCTAAAATATAAGGAGAAAAAATGGTGGTAATCTAATATTTTTTATAATAACTTTTGCAAAATTTTGTTGTATGTTAATTAAATATTTGTAGTCTCACTTTTAAATACCTATCTAGAAAATAAAAATGACTATTTAAAGAACTATTGATTTCTAAAGTTATTAAGATCATATTAATTCTTTTATTAACATTTTTAACTTAATCCAGATAATTCTTTATTTCTTTCTATTCACTTTATACCTTTTTAATTTATGGTAAAATATTTTAGAGTTTTAAATAAAACCTGCATTCCCGGTTCCCCGTAGCATGGTATGAAGTGGCAGCTTCCTGGTTCGGCAAACAGAACTGAGAAGAGTGTCACTCGGGGTTCGAGAGAGCAACAACAACAACAACGTTTGGGGGTTAGGGTTAGAATTAGGGTAGATGGGTAGGGTTTTTCTTCTTGAATTGCAAGGCAGGGCTTACAGATGCCGATTCTGCGATACCCCTCTCGCTCTCTCTGATCACGTTCTCTCTCGGGTACTCTTTTCCTTTTCTTAATTTCATTTTCCCCTCTTCCCCTGTTTTTTTCTTCTTACAATTTCTTATTTGAAATTTTTGCGTGATCGTTGTTATGATGAATTTGATTCGGGGTAAGACTGAATTTTGTCTACACCTATGAAAATCTACCTAACCTGCAGGGACTCATTGATTGAACGCGTGAAATTATTATAATTGTCTTGGAGATTATTTAGTTTGTGTTCTAGGGGTAGCAGTTTATTGTTAATTAGCTGATTTTTTATCGTTTACGTTTTCAATGATAAAAGGATTGATCAAATTCAATATCAGCGTATGTCATATGGAATGTGGATTCACTGAAACCAATGGTAATGCAGCTCAAATTGCTCTTTCTATGCGTATTGAGCACCACATCTGTGACACCCATTTAGAACATGACCTTCTTTAAAACTTTTAGCATTCTTCTGTGTAGTTGCTACAGATCATCATATCATTGTTATCCTTGGCACTTTTTCTGTGCATAAGAATATGTCATGTGCTGAAAATTTGTGCAACTTATAGATGGGATTGGTTATTTCTATTGTTGCTTGTATAAGACTTTGGTAACTGATGCCTGGTGTGCCTTTTGCAAACCATATGCAATTGCGTGTATATTTTAGACAAGTTCTTACCTGGGCTGAGTCGAGAGTGCATTTTCAAAGTTTGATTCTACACTGGATTTATTCAGCCCTTGGTCCAACCTGGATTAAAGTCGAAGGGAATTTCACAATTCAATAACATTCCTTGCATTGCACTCTTCTGCAACACGGAGCAAAATTTGATTATGCACTGGATTTACTCAGCCCTTGTTCCAACTTTATTGAGATTGAAGGGAATTTCACAATTCAATAACATTCCTTGCATTGCACTCTTCTTGCAACAAGGAGCTTGAGTTTCATTCTTTTTTACTTGCTTTTGCCTTCTGTGTAATGCGATTTTTGTCCTTGATAATTACCATAACTTGCTACCATTAATTTCAGTTTTGTAATTGTAGTAACTCTTTTTTTTTTTTAGTATTTTAAGTTTTTAACGGACACAATTAACTTAATTTTTCCCCCTCTCTCTCCTTTGATGATCAGTCCTTCACTTGCCGTCGAGGGAGGGCATACCTATTTAGCAATGTGTAAGTTTTCCCCTAACTCCCCCTTCCCATTTCTTCCTTTCTGTAATCATAGTTACATAGATCCCTTTTGTTTCTGTTAAGCTTTTAGCATTCTACCAGCTTGATAGTTTCCCCCTGAATAAACCAAAAGGCATCTATTCATCTATTCACCTGGTTGAATGGAGTTTATCCTTTTGATTTTATTTGTCATATGGAAAACATTGTCATCTTGTAGTTTGAATATGACTTGTTATCCTCAATAGGGTGCTAATTAGTTTGTCTGGAATCTGAATATTGATCATTTCTATTCTCTGTTTAATTTCCATGTTATGTTAATAAAACCTCCTAGTCTTCCTGAAGGAAAACCTGTAGTAATATATTATTGGAGCATATTTAATTTAAAGGATTTTCCTTATGTTAACATCACTTCACGTTGCTCGCAAAGTATAAGTTGTGAGGTTATTTAGTGACCTTCTCTTATATGTCTCGTTCCTGATCAAGGTTGTGTGAGAGATTCGATGAGTGATAATAACTCAATATTTCAATCTATTAATACCCTTTCTCCCTTTACTAATGGCTATCTAGCATCTTGCTGAATGATTATTTGTATGTGTGATGTCTTTGATTATAATTCTGGCCTTGGTTAGGGTGAATATAACTCTCGGGCCTCAGGAGGAGAGATTGATGATGTCTGGCTTGCACACTGTTGAAGACATATTTTGTTGCTGCTGTGGACAAATTCTTGGATGGAAATATGTGAGTTTTGCCTTTGCACCTCAGCTTTCCTCTCCTTCCATATGTTTGGTCAGTTTAACAGATAAGAATTGAAGTCCAATGAGATAATGTGGAGTGTAGTGAAAAATCTAACGAATAAATATTTAGTTAAGTTTGATTAATTTGAGGAGATAATCCAATCAAGTTTTTTGCATACTGAATGATTATGTGACCAAATCAGCATCACTTCGATGATCTCAGTTCAATGTTGATTAATAACTAGTTTGGATTTTCTTCAGGTTGTTGCGCATGATAAAAATCAGAGATACAAGGAAGGGAAAAGTGTACTTGAGAGGTATAGATCAAAATGAAAGTTTTGTTTCTGATAACTTTAACTCTGATATGGCTGATATCTGTTATTGCATATAATAGATGGAGGATTGCTGATGATGCTGGGGACGAGTTGAACCTGGATGCTCGTGCTGGTTCAAGTGACTCAGAAAACTCTTAGCAAGTTGCTTCTGTTCATGAGCTTAAGTATCTGTTTCTAGCAATTATCTTACCAGTACTTATCGAGACAAAACTTTAGGAAAAACCCCCCTTACCTGGTGCCAGTAAAGTACTCCGGCAATTGTGTAGATCTTTTGATGGCACTGAATAATTTAAGATTTGCTTGGAGAATTAGATTTATACTCAATTGCTTTGCACTAAAATCGGACTGTGCAAAGTAGAATTATCATTAATCTTTCTAGCTTTTGCTCATAATATTTTATAATAATTTCAACAATTTCCTGAAAATATGGCTCTTTGTGTTGTCAAGCGGCAATCATGTACCTTTGCTGTTATTATTTTTATTTGGACTTTTAGTCAATCTTTTCCTCCAAAGTGTGTGTCTCTCCAAAGGCTATCATCCAATAAGAAGAAAAAGGCGAAAAGAAAGGAGGAATTCAAGTTAAAGCAGCAATGAAGGAAGAATGCATGATTCAGTAAAGAAAGCTGAATGATAATTCTTTATAGGATCTTTGAGGAATGTCTGTTGAACTACATGACTTATGAGATAAAAAGAAAACTATGAGGAACTTGGGGTGGCCTATAAAACAAATTACCTTTTGAATTGAAGGGCAATAGGGCATTGCAAACAGCGTTACACATGGATGGTCCCCAACTTTCTTATTCCTAGTGAAAACAAACAATAGATATGGATGCTTGGTTAATCACGTGAATAGCTACATCCATCATTAGCTTCATGTAGAAAATGACTATTTTAAAATGTAATTTACTGTATAATAATATAGGAAATATATTTTGTTTAGTATGTGACAGGAATGTTAGTTAAAGATGTGTTTAGGAATAATCATGGTTACACACGAATGTAACTAGCACTTTAATTGAAGTAAAGTGATTATGAATTTATGAAACTAAAATTTTAAAGGGAGGTTCTGTGATGTGTACAGCAATATTGCTTAAACTATGAACAAATAGCTAGCTTATGAATGGGTCTAGCCCTAGAATCCAATGAAAGTTGGTATTAGGTCAGAGCAAGTTAGTAAGTAGTAACTACTTTATTGAATTAAAACAATGTTTATTTGCATCCATTTTCATTTTCACTGTGTTTCCAGATCCTGTAGAAATTGGAGTATGGGTGGGGCCTTAAAATCTGTGTAAGGGTTTGTCTCTATCCAATTAAGATTTCTTTTCCCCTTCACTTTGAGTGGGACGAAACCCATTATTGATTATTCACCACCCTCATTGGCCGCGGCGGCTTTACTTTATATATGTTAATAGATAATAGACTAAAGTGAAAGACACAGTTTTGTTATATATAGTTAAAATTTTGAGGGTAGTTGTCTAAACTTTTCTTAGACAATTAAAATAATAATATTGCCCTTTTTATCATTTTATGTATCCATTGCAAATTAATTTTACTTTGCTATGCCAACTTTTCTAACATTTTCATGTGAACGTATAATTCCTTTTTTTTTCTTTTTTGAAAAAATAATAAAAAGCTCACAAAGGTTCACCAAAAAATACACCTGAGTTTTTTTGTGAGAAAATAAATTATTTTTAGATGCACTTTAATTTCATGTTACCTATGTTAAGACTACTTTACTAACTTTGTTTGAGTGATCACTTTCAAACTTGTGCACCAAATTAAAGATTCTATCGAAATTAGTACATAATTATTTTGTAGAGCGCAAAGATTGGGAAATTTTGAATATAATTGTTGACGGTAGAATTGATAAAAAAAAAAAAAAGTAAAGAAAGGTTAATGCGAGGAGAATTGAAAAGAAGAAAGGGACAAGTGAAGAGAAGCAGAGGGAAAAAGGGTCCGTTGAATGCTTCATTGATTGGAGTGGTGGAGTGTGGAGTTTGGACTGCTTGGCTTTGAAACCAGCAAAGAAGACGTAATATGTAGGACCATTCAGTCATAACCCCAAACGAACCTCACTTATTATTGGATGACGCACCCCATACACAATACACATATCATGATATATTTTACAAGCATACATACATGCATGCATTGATGCATATGAATATGATATGTGCCGCCGCAGTCAAAGTAATGATGTATGGCATACGGCGCCATCCATCCACGTACGACAAATTGAAACACCAACAACGACCATCACGCCGAAAGAAACAACTAACCAAGACACACCTACATAAGCTTTTTTTTTTTTTTGACCTACATAAGCTTTTCCTAGCTAATATTTTTATTTCAAATTTATAAATTTTGTTAAACTTTTTTTTAAAGGATATTCTAGGTGGACAGACCAAAAATAATTTTTTAATTTCATTAACTATTTCTTTCGAAAAGTTTAACGTAATTACGTTTTTTTTACATATATGTCGTCTTTAAATTTGAAGTTCAGAATTAGATACTTAATCAATTCAATTCACTTGCTACTAGCCACGTGAATAATTTTGTTACACTTTTTGATGGCGTTGCGTGTGGATATGATGCTGAAGAGAGGAGCGTGGGGTGGTGTGGTGTTTGATGAGAAACACGCCACGTTTGAGCCCCCACCACTGGGCCCACCACTCTCAAAGACTCACCGCCCTCCATTTGAAGGGTGGGGACCACACTGCATTCAACAAGAGCAACAACAATAAGGCTGGCCTGGTCAAATCACTCAGATGCACATTTTCTTGATAACTGAGTTTTGAAATGACGGCCGACTCGCCCTTACTTTTCCAGATCCACCTCCCCTCACCTTTTCCCTTCTTTCTATCTTCTCTCACCCTTCCACTTCTATACTTAATTTAATTACTACATCATTAATCATTAATTAACTCTATGTAGATGCTCATTTCAATTTTTATTAACTAACTATCACATGTGTATATAAGCCTATTAATTCTCACGATGCACTCCCACGTATCTATAAATTTTTAAACATTTTAGAAGGTATTTTTTACATTATACAGTACATGATCTGATAATCGTATCGTATTTTAATAATAATAAAGTAATGCGAAAATAAATAATGAATGAGTTATGAGGAGAAACAGTAGTGTAGTGTTGTGGGGCTTTGCGTGTGGGGAGTGGATGATTTACGCTTTCGTAGTGTTGCGTCCTTTTGCCACTCAACTCTGTACTCATAAATTAAAAAAAAAAAAAAGTGATAATATAATTTTCTGTTTCTGACAGCTGAGCCTTTGAAGTCCCTCACATTCTTGCCATAATAAATAAATAATAGTAGTATCACTTCGTCTTACTTAATAAATCCAACTTAATCCCTTTAGTTTCTCCAACCTACCCTAGAACGCATCACTTTCATTTGTTATTATATACTAATGTTCTAACAAATTAGTCACTTACAACTAGTGGTGTTATTATACTCGAGGAGAACTAGATCTAGGATTAGGCTAACTCCATTACCTGCTAATTATAAGTATTAGAAAAATTATAGGTAAACTTTTTTAACAAATAAATTAGTTAATAAAAATAAAACATTTATAATTATTATTTATGAACGGTTATAATAAAAGTTAGTGGAATATCATAATCTTTTTTAAAAAATAGAACATTAAAAATCTAAAATAACCAGTAATCGAAACAGAAAATTTAAAATTTAAAAAAATAGAATCTGTAATTTAAATTATTGATCGATGTTGGCTGAATTTTTTGTTGACTATTTTCATTAACAACATATTTTTTTTTTGTCTTTTCATCATCATCAATAATATATGATAATTCAATAATATTTCTGGTTTATTTCCACTCTCAGCTTTGCTTAAATTAGAGTAATTACTTTCCGTTGGTTAGCTAGAACAGAGTTATTATCATGATCAGTTCTTAACTAATATTCAGTAATCTGCAGTTAAAAAACGTTCTTGATATACCAAATACTGACTTTTTTTTTTTTTTCAGGAAACTCAAGACTTTTTTAATTAATGAAATATATTAATAAAAAATTAATCAATGAAACTGGGGAAAGTTACGAAATCCCTAAAGTGAAGTTATCAGAAGGAACAATCAATGCTACTATTAAGCATTACTGCATTAGTATCACTTATCAGTCGTCTCTTCAGTCAAATCTACACAGAAGAAGGCCATAAATGTTAATGCAACCGACGTAGTAATATCTCCATTGATGAACGCATGATGTAATCTTACCAACTAGCAGTACCACCATTGTTACATTTTTCTTGGCTTCCAGTTCGAATAGTAATTGGTTAAACATTGATTTGAGCTTCAAATTTTTTTTTGAAAAATTATTTATTAAAAAAATAATTAATAAAATGATTTTTAAGATGATACTATGATAGTTATATAAAAATAGTTGTAGAAAATTAAGAAATTTTTTAGATGATGAAAATATTTAATGATATATTAATATTTCAAGTATTATTTCTAAAAAAAAAAAAATAAAAATATATTAGAAATAATCATAATCATATATTTAAAATTTTTTTTATAATTTTTAAAAGATTACTAAATAGTTTTCCTAGACAAAACCAGAAAACTAAAGCAACTTTATTAAAAGCCGGCAGATTGATAAGGTTGATTCCTCAAACAGTAGTGCTGAGCATCTGAGGGTCTTAATTAAAGTAATTAGGGTGTGTAATTGTGGTGCTTATCCAAATGGAAATGGGAGAAGAAGAGAAAGGTTAGGTACTTAGGTATATGAGAAACGAACCCACCCGCCCGCACGTTATTACTCTCTGAGTCTCAGTCCAGCCACCATGCCATGTGCCGTCAAAATAATTATTACAACGAAACAACCGAGGTTACACTGTGCTAATACACTACTACTACTATAGTACTACCTATTCTACTACTCTTTTGATTTTTCTAAATCACCTTCATTTTATTTTCATACATTAAAAATACATATATTAATAAGTGATGAAAATAACAACTAATTCCAAAAAAAAGGACTAATGGAGCTTAGATCTGCTTGTTTATAATTTGAAGAGGGGGTCTCTCTTTAGGGTAATTAGTGCTCTTAGATGATATTAAGTAGTTAAGTTATAAATATATATTAACAAAATTATTTTAAATTTCATTAGTTGTTAAAGTTGAACATAAGATTATTGCATTTAATCCAAAAACTAAAAGATTTATACATATTTCGGTTTTGGGGAGAAGAAAAGTTATATAGTTAGATGACGAATAAAACACTGATGAATAATGTTGAGAGTTGAGATCCCCTCGCCGAATCCCAAAGAGAACATATTTAATTAATTAATTATCCAGCTAAGAAAGAAAAAGAAACCTAAAATATTTAATAAACTTTCTTGTACCCAAAATTTAGATAATGTAAGTGTGTAACGAAGTGGTTGAAGGAATAGAATGGGTTAAAAATGGCAGATCCTTGAGCATAAAAAACAAATAAAGGGGGTAAAAATGGCATTGAAATCTCATATGATACCCACACGCTTGCTTCCCAGTTCCCCTGCCTCTCGTGTAGATGGCGCGTGGCAATTCCCTTATAATCCTCCAACCTCCATATCCAACGGTTCCTAATCCCTCGTCGGTTGCCCAACATTCCCATTCACACACACATTATTATTACCAGCCACATAATAATCACAATTCAGCAAATCCATTTAGATAATAGAATTTTATATACAATACGAAGCTTTTCATTTTCATGTGAGAGATGTAAATGTTAGATTAAAAATGAAAGCATACAGATTTTACTACTACTAATACTAATGCTACTGCTACAGCTCCGATCCCTCTGATCTCTACTCTCTACCATGGTAATAAGTTAAGACTAAAAAGAAACAAGGATGCTAATAAAATAAGGAAGCCACGGAGCATAAAACTACGCCGTTTTAGAGTCTACAAAACAAGATCTCACTTCCATTAACACCTACTCACTCATTATTCATCATTTCAACCTTCAAAGCCACAAAGGTGGTGGTTCGTTCAGATCGATCGGGATTCCGCGCCGAACAAGCCCTAGATACGACGCCGTTGATCCACTCCCTGCTGCCACCTGCTCCATTCCAACACCTCCGGAAACAGCTACCGTCACTTCGCCGCGTCTGTGATGATGACCTGCTAACGCCGCCGCATGATGCATCGGATGAGGCGGCGGCACCGGATGATGCGGTTGATGATGAGCCGGATCAACGTCCTTCAGAACGCGAGTGTGGAGAAACTCGCCGAAGATTCCACCACCACCGCCGACGCCGGCGCGGACAGGCACGGATGGCATTGGCCAGCGATGGTGATCAGAGTTAGGAGCATTGACGTTGACGTTGAGATCGAGGCAGATTCCTGGAGGCAGCGGAGCTGGAGGAAAGTTAGTCTTGGCCTTAGCACCACGGAGAGAACGCGCTGCACCGTCGTAAGCTAGGGCGGCTTCTTCAGGAGTATCGAATGTACCAAGCCATACACGTGTCTTCTTCCATGGATCGCGTATCTCAGCAGCGTAACGTCCCCATGGCCTCTTCCTAACCCCTCTGTAATGTCCCTCACGAGTAGCTGAAGCTGAGGAAGAAGAAGAAGATGCCATTCTTGAACAACAAAAACAAAGCTCAAGAGAAGAAGAAGAAGAAAGAAGATATGAGAGTGGAGGGACCCGCTCAGGTCTCCCGTAATCGACGGCTAGCCGGCACGACCCCCCCTTCCTTTTCTTTTTTACTACTATTGTGCTCTGGTTTTTGCTTTTGCTTATATACACCATAATAATGCAAGTTTTTGATTTGGATAAAATGGTTAGTTTTTTATTGTGAGCCGTTGATGGTTGATGTCTGTGATCCAAGGGCTCTGGTTCAAGATAGGGTGGGCCCCACGGAGAGAGCCGCCGGGTGATGAGACGTGTGAGTGGGGTGCCTTGAATGACGTCAGCCCTACTGGTTATGTTTGTACGGCTATGGCTGTGCCTGAGCGGCGCCTCACATTGGAGCATTATTATATTTATTTATTTAAATTAAGATGTAATATAACTTTGTGGTTAATGAAATATTAATGACTTGAGAGAGGAAGTTAATATTGTTGGAGAGTGGGAGGAGGGGGAGGTGGGGTAATAAAGAATAAAGAAAGGAGGGGGAGGGGGGTTTTATGGGAATTTGAGTTGACAAAAGAAGTGATGAAGATGGAAGAGAAGGGTACAGTGGATGAGGTGTGAAAATGTGATTGGAGGGGTGACAGAGAGTTGCACGTGGAAGGGGGGAGTGTCTGAGTAGGGGGGAACAGATGGAGTTGGGCCACACACACCAACAACATGGGCTAGTCTGGTTGGCGTGTTTGACTATGTTGGTCTTTCTTTTCTTTCTCTGTGTTCTCTCTCCACTTTTAATTTAATTTTCTTGGAAGAAAGGAGCAACAGGGCACAGGGTAGCATAGCATATTGAGAAGAGGAGAAAGGAGAAATTTGGAAAGCGTGTGGGTGGGTGGTGTGGTGGGAAAGTGGGGGAATCAGATATCAGATATGAGAGAGTGACTGCAGCAGGGAGCAGGCAGCAGGTCAGCAGCTAATAGCAGGCTCCCCCACAGTTCACAGTCCACAGCCCACAGCCCACAGCCCCAGCCCGCACTCTGTATACGTTACATGCCTACACATACGGATGCAATAATAATCATCACCACGTGAATACTATCAATTATCAAATGCTCCCGCCTTTAAAAATCATCATAATCAAATTCTAAATTACTTTTCTTTTAATTTGTTTATTACTCTTTTTATTTTAGGTTAAATCTTTTTTATTTTTTAGTTTTATTAATAATTAATATATCTAACTAACAATTCTATAAATACATTAATTTTCAATAAATCTAAAAATATAAATATTTTAATGAAGAGAACAGTTATTTTTTTATAAAGAATATGTTAGGATATCATTTTTAATTTACAAATCAATTTGTCTAACCATTTAAAATTAAAAAATAATAAGTATTAAATAAATATTAGAAATTAAAGTAACTCAATAAAATTTAAAATTTTACTGAAATCATTCTTCATTTTGTTCTCCTCCTTGTTGGTCTAGGACCCGAGGTTCTATGTATTTGTTTCTTTTTTAATTTACTTTATGGATGAATATTCACTATTGATATGAAATGGCATCAAGTTATTGACACTCGTCTCGTCTTGGTCTTTGGTTGATTTCCTTTATACGTCTCTTCCCAAAGATGTGACCATTTTTTTCAATTAAAAAATATAAATTCTATTAATGCTTTGGTTTCACTTTGTTTGGTCTATCACCAGCAGAGGACGGCAACCTTTTATTTATTCCCTTTTTGTTTGGTCTGTTGGGTTTGCGGTCTCTGGTTACTGTTTACTTCGTTATGTCTAACTACAACTGTCTTGCTTACATCTACCTCCAACGGGACGGAAGAATGGGTATTCTGTAAATTACATACTTATTTAATTACGATACAATGTACTCAATAAAATTTACCTTTTAAAACATAAATATATCTAAAATATTTACGACTAGAATATTTCATAATAATTTTATATCAAACATAACAACAAATATTAACATATTTGAATAAATACGAAAATTTAATTACGGATTTTTTAAATATAAAGGCTTAACTAAAATTTTAATAAAATTTAAAAAACTAATAGAATATAACTCTGAATCATACATAATAAATTAGGAAAATTATAGTTTATTATTTTTTTTTTTTGGGACAGGTAATTATAGTACTCTTAACTTAAAAAACCGCTCAAGCAAATATGAAATATCGATTATGTAGATCCGATAATTCTATCCGAACCCCACCAGTTTGGTTTACTTCATGTTGGCTTGTGTTTTCAATGTACACTGAACCTAATAATTAGAAATTAATATAGTCCAGTCTAGGACCCCATCTATCATGATAAATGTTAGCTTTCAAATGTCTAGAATTTTATTTAAATTGGTTCTGTACTTTATAGATCCGCACATTAACATATAAAAACAAGACATGAATGCTAAATTTTGGTATATTATTATGTCAACTGAACCTAACTTATATGTACTTCTATAGAACATTATGCTTTCTATTTTCAATTGAACTACCTGTTACAAATCCTCTATTAAGAGATAGGGGAAAGAAAATCTATATAAATTTTCTGACAAAGGGGGAGGTAAACATGGTAATGTACATTTAAAAAAATATCTCATTTACAAATTAGAAATTCTCAGCTTGTAAGAATGAATTGTTGGCTCAAGCAACTCTTGGATAATCATCAGAATTCATAAGACCTCCCTGTCATTCATCTCCACATAAATAGGAGGGACATTCTTCAATAATAAACAAATAAATAAATTCAAGGCCAAAACCAGAACAATGCAAGGATAAATGTCAAAAAGATATACCAGAATAATGGGGTCTTATCATGAGAGCAAGATAGGCCCATTTTCGGAAGCAGTGTGAGCATTGCCATAACTATTATGCCTTGCCATCTGGATATCACGTGAGAACTGGGTCCTTGCTTTTGCATATGGAGCTGCCCTTGCTACAAAAGCAAATGAAGAGTATTAATTCATTTTAAGGAAAATGATAGACTTGTAATTTCTTGATGCTTAGCAAGGATAACAACGGGAGTTTACTATTCCCCCTGATTCAATGAAGGCTTGGCATTACAATTTGAAATTTTGAATGCTGTACCTAGATTAAGGTAAATCTAATAATAATCACGCCACATTATCATGACAACAGAATACCCAAAAAAAATGAGGAGTATTTACCTGCAATTTGCTGAGTTCGGAGGATATTCTGCCGTCTTTTCCACCAGCAAACTGAACACGTAATGAGAAGTAGAAATCCAAAAGAAGCACCAAACACAACACCAACTATAGCACCCACTGAAAGATGAGGTCCGCATGAATGTAAGCCAGGTATACCACACAGACCTGCATTATCAGTAAAACTGCAGCCAGCCAGATCCATAGATTTAGCAACATAAAAAATTCACAGCATAAGTGGAGATAAAAATTCTACAATTTCATTCTAGAGTTTGATAATTGATAACATACTTGAAACTAGCTCTGTGCAGAAGTCTTCCTCCTAGAGTTGCTGGGACCCTTCCAGACAAGAAGTTGCCATTAAGGTTCCTACATGGAGACATCTTAATATAGACTTCTTGCTTCTTATGTGTATTCTATGGGATTGTTAAGAAATAGATAAACTTACAGCCTTTGTAACAATGTCAACTGTCCAAGGCTCTCAGGAATTGATCCGTTGAAAAAGTTGTAGGACAAGTCACTGCATAAGTACATTGCATTCAGAAATGATATCATTATGATATGGGAAGCAACCATTCCACCTTTCAACAATATGATTTAACTAGACTAGAATTGTAACAAGAATTAAAATAATGCATGCATTACTGTCAATTAGAATAGAATGGTGATCTCCTTGATCTGCCTAATTACAGAGTTTCAATTTACTCAACTCTTAGGCTAGTTTCAACCTTGGTTAGCTTTTACAAATGGGA
>JASCZI010030425.1:40728-57749 GCA_036250425.1 Stylosanthes scabra | reverse complement strand
CCTTGAGGTTGTACTTGTAACCACTGCTTAGCTTTGTCCCTTAAAGAGAAAGGAAAAAACCTTAATCGAATAGCTTCAGAGGATACTCCATTGAATTTGAGAGTGTTACATAGCTGCAGAAAATTAGCTATGTGGAGATTAGGATCATCTTGATAGCTTCCACTAAATTGATCCTGTTGCACCAATTGAATAAGAGAGGGCTTGAGCTCGAAATTATTAGCTTGAATGGTTGGCCTCAAAATGGTGCTGCCACATCCTTCAGAATTAGGTTGATTGTATTGCCCAAGTGTGACTCGTTGATTCTGTTCTTCATGGTTTGGAATGTCATTGTTATTGGCTGCCATGTTGAACTGTTGTTCTAGGGCTGCTTGTCTTGCCCTTCTTGCTTCTCTTCTTATCCTGAAAAGTGTTCTCTCAGGTTCGGAATTGTAATCTAAGTTGTTGTGATTGCCCTGCATAAACAAGTAACCAAACAACAAAGAAAAGTCTGGAAATTCTCAACGTCAAAGTGAAGGGAATTTCCAGAGAGTTAAAAGAAAAAAAAAATCTGATTTAGAGAACTAACTAAGTTTGTACTGTTAATCTCAATTATTCCCCGGCAACGGCGCCAAAAACTTGATAGGCGGTTTTCCAACCCTAAATCTCGGCAAGTATACCGAATTGTATCAAGTAATACCATGGTGAAGTGGGTATCGTTCTCACGAGGATTAAAGGACCAATCAACTACTACTTAATTAATTATTCTAATCAAATTTAATGAAACTAAAATAACTTTACTACCTTAGGTCTAATGGTTCGAAAATCAATAATAAGCAAAGAGCAGAGAACAGAAATTATACTTGAGGTTTGAACGATGATGATATGAGATGTTAAGAGCTTTGGAGATGTTTTTTCCTTGAGGGCTAATGTACAAGTTTAATTGCAATTCTAGATATTCAGAAATCATGCACAACGAACCTATACTAACTAAACCCTAATCTCTTAGCAATTTAGTTTTCCCTTTACTTAATCAAAAGCTAATCTCTTAGTCAATCAATCAAATAGAGAGGTGAAGTATACAATCCGGTTCCAATTCTTATGAATCTCAAAAGTGATCCTAGATTAGGTTAAATGTCACTCTATCCAAACTAGTTCTAACCCAATTTCAATCCATAGAATTATAGTTGCATGTAAATTATCTTTACTATCTCTAGTCAGTGTTAACTTACCATGTGAATTAACTTCTAGCTAGTTAGATTAATCAATCTCTTAATTAAATTAACCTAACCCTAAACAAATAAAGAACACATCTCAGTGATTCTGAATTATTGGGATGAAGAACAAAATATTAATTCATGCAAATTCGAAAACTGAAATACCTCATTAAATTGAATTAAACTATGTACAATAACTACCTCATGCCGGGTGAACAGAGCTCATCACCCTTAACAATGGAGGAGTTTAGCAATTCATGATTGAATCTAAAACCCTAGGAAATAATGAATACGGCTATGCTGAGTTACTAACCCTAGTGTTTAGTTCCTCTTTTATATAATAAGCTTAACTATCCTGAAAACCAGCTATCAATTAAATCTTATCTATTCTAAATCAAATCTAATCTTTATCTTATCTTCTATGATTACAATGCTTATCTCATTTACTAAATCTTCAATCAATTAATCCTTGAATCTTCCAAAATTGCCCTTGATTAAATGATGGATTAGTGACAAAATAAGATTGGGCTGAAGTGGCATTGGTGGACTTTCTGATCCTTAAATATTGGGCTTCATGTATGACATTAGCTTCCCACGTTATACGTGGGCTATTCCACGTATAACGTGGAGCTTCTGAGTCTTAGTTCTTGCTTTCCATGTATAACGTGGACTCCTCACGTATAACGTGAGGTCTTACTGAGCTATCTAGACTTGGCTTCCAATTCCCATGTATAACGTGGAATTCTCCACGTATAACGTGGAGTCTTTGTGATTCATGGAACTTGTGATTTTAATTCTCACGTATAACGTGAGTCTCCCACGTATAACGTGGTGCCTCTGTCCAATTCCGAGTTTGAGATTTAATTCCCACATATAACGTGAGAATCCTACGTATGACGCCCAGCCTCTGTCTTGATTCCACCATTTCCTACGTATAACGTAGAGATCCCACGTTTAACGTGGATTGTGGACTTCAACTTTTTAGCTCTTTTTCAGCTCCATTCTTCAATCTTCTCTTAGTGGCCTTGATCACCTAAATTCTTAGTGAAATATTCTATAAACATAAACAAAACTCAAAAGACATCAAGTTTGTTTGATTGGTAGATTAAAGAGCAATAATTCACAAGAATAATCATATAAATCAAGAGAATTTGATATTAAAAACAATCAAAGATGCCACTGCATCAACCATCGAGACATTCTCGAGAACTATCAGCGAATTCCGCAGGCAAGATGGACACAACACTGATCATTTCATCTTCCTCCACAAATTCATCATCATAAAGATCATCTCCCTGATCTTCTTTCATAAGTTCAGAATCAATCTTCGTATCAGCAACAACTTCTTTCCCTTTCGCTTGGGATTCAGGAAAAACGACATGGTGCAAAACAGAAGTCTTTGCCCCCTTGTCCTTGATTTCAGATGGACTTGCTTCAGATTTCGCAACTTGATTTACATTATGAACATGGAAGCGTCCTTGTCCTCGAAACTGCCCAAAATGGCCATGAAAATGACCACGGCCTCGGCCTCGACCTCGGCCTCTCCCCCTGAAGTTTCTACGAGTGGGATACTCATTATACCCTGGGAATCGAGTCCTGGAAGATTCCCCAACCCATTGCATCTGAATTGGAGGAACAACCATTAGATTAGAAGGTTCATTCTTACGAGATCCATGCCTTTGGCGAACCTGTTCCTCTTTATGGGCTAATTCCTTTTTCATTCTCTCTTTTTCAAAAAGAACTGCAGCCTCAGCATCAAATACAACATTGCATCTTGGACAACGTGAAACATCTCGATCTTTAAGCTTTTGCTGCATTAGAAAATCTAACAAACCTTCTCCAACCCCAGGGAAGACTTGTCGAATATTCTCTTCGAAGTTACCAAGAGAGGTATCGAACTCGAAAGAAGTGAATCCAGGCATATTGATCCTGAAATAGCAAGGCTCAACATAGCTTGAATTGACTTCAAAAGGATCAGAATCAATTTTCATCTCTGGCTTAGTCTCTTCGAATTTCAATCTCCCCTCCATAATAGCCTCTTGGATCAAGTCCCTGAAACAGACACAATTATTAGTCGAATGACTAGAAGATTGATGAAACTTACAAAATGGCTTTCCTTTAACTTGTTTTGCCGATAAAAACTTCTTGCCATCCAATATAACCAACTGTTTATCTTTCAATAAAACATCAAAAATTTGTTCAAACTTAGTAATATCAAAACTATACTTCTTGTTTCCTTTTGAATTTGAACTTCTTTCAACACTAGCTAATTTTTTCAAAGAGGAACAAATGTAAGGAGGACCCTTTTTCAATTCGGCTAAATCAACTTCGAAATTTTCATGATCAGACTCTTCACTAGAATCTATAGTTTCGACATAAGACACTCGTTCTTTTTTGACATAAGGTTTATAAGTAGAAAACTTATTTTTCTTCAACTCCATTTTTTATTTTTGTAAGAGTTCAATTGTCGAACTCGCTCTGTCAAATGAGTTAAATCTGGAATATGTACATTGACAAGTTTTCGACGAATATCGAAACTTAAGCTCATAATAGCCATTTTAACTATTTCTGACTCTGGAATCGTGACATAACACTTATTCCTTGCATTTTTAAATCGAATCATAAAATCATCAATAGTTTCTCTTCTCTAATGGCAAACAAATCTGTCAAGTTAACTTTAAGTTCTCCTTTATAAAACTGACTATGAAAAGCAGTTTCCAACTGGACCCAACTCGTAATCGAATTCGGCCTTAGATTAGAGAACCAAGTAAAAGCATTTTTTGTTAAAGAAAAAGGAAAAAATTTCATTTTCAAATTTTCATCATTTGCTAGATTTCCCAACTCTACCAATTATCGAGCTATATGCTCAATAGTAGACTCTCCAGCTTCTCCCGAAAATTTTGTAACTACCTTTGGATTTTTTACTCCCCTAGGAACTTCAGCAACCTGGACAGTTTGGGGAAAAGCAGATGCAAAATGTGGTCGATCAAAAAATTCCACATTTATGCCAACTCGATTTAAGACATTTTCGACAACTCGAGTTACATTATATTGATCAATCCTATTTAAATTTCTAACTTCCTGCAGGATTTGATCAGCATTCTGTCCCCTCTGAACAATTCTCATATTATCATTTCCTACAGGATCATTTCGAGCATGATAAGTTTCATCAAGATTTTCTGCATTATTTTGATTTTCAACATTGTCATCTACCTGAACAAATCGAGAAACTCGTTCGACTTGATTTGCCAAATGCTCATATTTAGAATTGGTATCAGCCATAATAGGATTCAAAATACTAGTAAGATGTTGTGTCAATAAATTAACCAAATCTAAATGGCTTTCATCGATTAACTGTCTTAACAGTTTGAATTGAAACTCCAGAATTTGAAGATGAAGCTCCTACACTTCGACTAATTTCAGGAAAAAACTGATTATTTGAATTTGGCATAGATCCAAATTGAAATGCTGGGTTCGAATTATTCCCAAAATTTGAATTCAACACAGGAGGATTATAATTAAGAGGTAACCCATAAGGTGGCCAGCCAGTATTAGCCGCTGGGTTAAATGGTGGTGGTTGCACAATCCTAAGACGAGGGCCACGGTTACTTCCTCCTAAATTAACGGTTTGATTACTGTTACCATTATTTACAGATTCTTGCCTAAAATTTTCTATAGAAGAATTTTGCACAGAAGTTTGGGATGTAGCTACAACAGAAACTGACGAATCAGATTCAATATTTGAATTTGAATTGGAATTTGGATTTATCATTTGTAAAATTCTACCACTATGCAAATGCATGTATATCCCAACAGAAACAATTATCTCATGCAGAAAAATTGTAAAATTCTTAAAAAAAAAAATTCAATTTTTGACACTTTTCAATACAACTGTCTCACTGGACGTGCCAATTTGTTATACCGATTTTATGATTTATTTTGAAATACAACTTTGGATTCAAATTCTAACTTCTGGGAATAGAATCAATCTCCTCTATTTGTGAGTACCACTCAATGAAGTGCATCAAAATCAAAGAAAGAGTTTTGAAGTAGAAGACAAGAATCGGATTAAAAGGAAAAGATGTCTGGAAATACAAATTACACTTCACAGAATTCCAAAGTGTAATACTTTAAGCTAATAACTGAAATGAATACAAGTAACGCAAATTAAAAACTAAGTTTAAAATGAACAAGTTTGAATTACAAATTAAAAGAACAGAATCCTACTTTTATGAGCATGAAACAAAAGACAGAGAAATTGAAAAGGGATGGAAGAAATCATTACCCAGAAAACTGGACTTCAACAGAAACTCAGAAAGTCGCGCTGTGGATATGAGTTTGTGTTTTTGTTAGTGCTTGTGAGTGCAAAATTCCAACCACGAACCAGCAAACACTTCTGATATTTATAGATGACTTCATCCAATCCCTTTTCGCCATGTGTCTGATTTGAAATGAAGCAGTTCACATTTCCGTAACCTCTACGTAACCTTCAAAAAACCACATCTGAAGATCTAGTTTCTACCACTGATCTAAACCTCATAACTCAAATTCGATCTCATCCCGTTGTTTCCTTCTCTTTTGAGAACTTACACAAAACTTTACCAAATTTTACTAAGTTAACTCTTTCCAAATGAGTTACATGAAAATCGATCATCCAAATAGATATTTTGCCTTCGAGCAACTTATTCCTTATTTTTTCGAATAACAGATGAACTACTTTTTGTAGTATCAAATATTATCATTATTTTGTTTTCGAATAACAGAATCACATTTTCTAATGAATTTTTTTTTGCAGTCCTTTCTCCTATTCTTTCACAACACAGCAATAACACAACACAGCAATAACGTCTGACGTTCCCAAGATAATATCTTTCTCTCAGCATTTATTGACATAAATTGTTGTTAGCACGTAAAATTACCCTTTTTTCTTATAAATTTTGAAGATTAATTTAAATTTGAGCTCAAATTTCATGATCTATATTTTGAGATCTTTAAGCAATAATTTGTGGATGGAACTAATATATCATTTTTTTAAAAAATAAAAAGTTACAACTTACAAGTTACAACACGACACGTGGGAGAACTAGAAATCATCTTCAGTAAAGCCCTCACTATACTATCTTCATTCTTCAACAAAGTACTTTACTCACTCTTGCCCTACGATCGTAAAAGCTCGAACACCCCGCCAAACGACGCCGTTTTCCTTCAACTGCCACAAAAAATGCCTAAACCCTAGCTCAAGAATTCCTTTCACACTTCCGAAAAAGGGAGCTTTTTCAATTTTCACACTCACCATGTCCTCCGAAGACATAGGTCTCGTACCCGACCAGAGGATCGAAACCGGTCTCAACTCCTCACTCGTTTTCCAAGACGAACCCTTGCGCTTCAGCTGCGGGGGCCCGCAGCGTCGGGTCGGGGACCCGGGCCCGAAAACCCGGGATCTTGGTGGCTTCATCGATGACAAGATGTTCTCCATGGATCGCGACCGGTACTTCGCCGCACAAGGCTCCGAGTTCCGCCGGAGCGTCTACGGCGACTGCTCTGGCCGCCGTGATCCGCCTGGCACTCGCAATTGGAGTAGGAACGGGGGCGCTAATACTCCCAGCGGTGACGAATCCGACGGGGATGATGACGAAGATGATGATGACGATGACGACGACGATGACGATGTCGAAGGTAATGAAGGGCTTGTTGGTGTTGGTGATGGAAGCAAGCGCAATTTGAACGCCATTGTTGATATTAACGGTAGCAGCGGTGGTAATTTGGGTGGTGTTAGTGTTGCTGAGCGGATGGCAAATGGGAAAGGACAGCATCATTCCTCTTACGGTACGAATTTTGAAAAGTTTTGAAACTTTTTTTTTTTTTTTTTGCTTCAGAAAGTGTTGGGGCTTTGCTTTTTGAGTTTGATGATTTTTCTTTCTCTCCTTTTTTTTACCCCTGGCATGTGACAATTGCATCTTGATTTTGAATTTGATGTTTTTGTTGAGTTGTTGTAGTTTCCAGTAGAGAAATGTTGGGAAAGGATGGGGATATGGGGCAGCTGGTGCATAACAATGCGAGTGGTACCGATGAGGATCATCATCAGAGAGAGAGATTGGGTAAATCACAGAGTTCTGTAACCATTGCTGAAACTGATTGTGATGAGTACTATTCACATTATCTTCATGGCACCGAAGGATCGGGTTCTGTGCAGAAAGTTATGGTGGATGAGAATGGTTGTGGGTTTAGTGGAAGAAAGGATGTTCTTTATTCAAGCGAGTCAGGGGAATCGTTGAGGGCAATTCTTTCAGATCCTGTTACGTAAGTCTCATTTTGAGTTTGATTATCTTATTTTGCAGATTGAATCTTGTGTAAAACTTGTGTGTGAATTGAAGGAATAAAATTAAGTACAGAATATCCACCATCATGGTTGATTGATCCAGGCAAAAATATCAGTCTAGGTTGTTCAAAACTGGTGGCATTTGTATTAATCTTCTTTTAAGGTCTTATTACATTTGGCTATGATAAAAAAAATTCTTGGTGGTGACATATGCCTCTCCAGATTTTCAAGTATAAAAGGAGCATATAAGTTTCATATGCTTTCTAGTGTTGTTTTATAAGGCTTGTAACTGGCTTATACTTGTTATATTTGATTTGATTCTTTTATCTTCTGAAAACACAGAGGTTCACTTATGGATGATGCCATGATATTACCTTGCGGGCATTCATTTGGTGGAGGTGGAATACAGCATGTTATTAGAATGGTGGGTTCTAAGCCATCAAATGCTGTAACTTTTGGACTTACCTTTTCTGTGACTAGTCATCTGAAAAATTATGTTAACTATGAAAGCTGGTAATTTTCAACTTCTTTCTCTCATGTATGACTTACATGCAGGACTGTGAAAGTAGCTAACTGGGTTGTTGTGGATAAGTACTTATTAAGGGTCAGATAGGATAAGAGATAAGAATATGGTAATTTTGAGTAACTTAGATGGAAATCGTCGAAAATTAAATGGTAGTGGTCTCAAAATCAATTCATTGATTCAAAATTTAATTTCCTTTTTGAGAACATGGAAGATTTTTAAATTGGTTTTAAGGATATGGAAATGAAATTTTTAACAAAGTTGGTGAAGAAAACGAAGAATGGGGATGGCAAAAAACTTATCACTTTACTTTCATATTGTTTGGGTTGCTGATCAACCTAATATAGAATGTAGAGGTTTTGAGATCAACTTATATTTTTATTATCATGCTTTGGGACTTTTCTCATTCAGGAACTACATGTCTTAAAGTAGCTAATATAATTTTTCTGTGATGCATTTTTAGAAAGCTTGCTGCACCTGTTCTCAACCCACATCTGAGGAATCAATATCTCCAAATCTATGTAAGATAAATATGTTCAAATTCAATTATTTGTACTCAAATAAGTTCCAGTTATATGAACATTGAACAATAATACTATACTAGTTAATTTCAATTTTTGCTGATCACTTTTTGTGAAATTGGGTTTTGTTTTCATGATTCTTATCTGTACTCAAAAAGGAAAACTACTATAATGAAAATGTGCTAGGAAGTGTTGAAACTTGAAAGGACTTCTTCTCCTTTTTTGTCTTTGCAGCACACTAATTTGCTAGCTACACACTCCCCTTCCATGAGTGTTTTCACTTTTAAGCAAAGACTCAGCATACACCATTCATCTAAAAAGTTTATATATTGAAAATGCAAAAATGCTGGATATACGACAACAGAAATAAATGTATGATAACTAGTGATATTTTCATATTCCTTTTAACAATCCTAATTTTGTTCCTTCATTTCTTGTGGGTCCTGTGCTGACTACCCTGACCAGCACTTCGAGCTGCTGTGCAGGCATACCGCCGTGAAGAGGAATCACAATTTTATCGGTCATCTAAAAGACGAAGAGAGAGATTTGATCAGGTGTGTGTGGCTGTTGAGAAAATGGGATGAAAGGAGATTAAGATGTCACCTCATTTTTATGTATATGTATATGTTGCTTTGACGTTTTCGTGTCTTTTAATATGAGATATATTTTGCATAGGACAGGGTGGTTTTGGAGATTCAGCTGTTGTAGAGCCACCAAGGGGCAGAGGTGTTCAATTTCCATTTGCTGTGATGGACCGTGTTATCATAAAGGTATACAAACACCATTGAATTTACTTAGAAAATAATTATAATCTATTAAATAATTGGAGAGAAATTGGATCAGGGAAACAAAAGGACACCGCAACGGTTTGTTGGGCGTGAAGCTATTGTAACAACACAATGCCTTAATGGATGGTTAGTGCCTTACTAAAATGCCTATGTGCATTTTGTGTTTCTAATATAATATAATGTCATATCTGAGTGTTCAGTGTCTTATAATGCTAATTTCCAGTTTGAAGTGAACTTTAAAATTGCTTGTGTTGTTAATCTAAGACTTGAAATTTTGAATTTACAGGTATGTGGTAAAGACATTGGACAATGCAGAGAGTGTGAAATTACAGTATCGTTCCCTTGCTAAGGTTTTGGATGATTCTTCAAAACCTGCCTCCACCAAGATTCCAGCTAATTGGCGTTAGTTCTGAGCCATGAAATGTGGCTCATCATACTTGTATACCAGCATGATTGTGTTTCTGAGCGTGATCTCTAACACACCAAACCAAATTTCAACTCCCAGTGTTAGTATTCCCTGTTGCAATAAAACCGTGGTAGCAACAGAATTTGTAAATATAGAAAGCCTTGTGCTTTGTGTTCGTTAATATTTATGATTGTATTTTTTTTTTTTTTTTTTTTTTTGGGACTTTGATTTATGATTGTATTTAATGTAGTCATTTTATTATATATAGATAGATAATATCAGATGTTAGATACACTAACAGATTTATAGTCAAAAGTGAAGATGATTTATTTAGTTTCAGTTTATTAATTTAGGTGTACTGTTGTATACTTCGCGTACATCCCATTTTAGCATGAAAAACATCAATATAAGCAAAAATAAAATAAAACTTCTGTGTTGATATTAATATTTTTTCGTGTTGTAAATGAAATGTATAGAGGTGTACAATAGTATATGTTGTATTACCGTTTAAAATAATATTACTCGAGCTTTATTTTAATTGTCCAAGGATATATTTTCATAAATTGTTTTATTATAGGTAATTAAATGAATTTTTTTTATCAATTAGATTGAAATTAACTAAGGTTCTTATAGATAGTGAATTAGAGGTAGTGAATTAGAGATTTTTGGTAAATTTTGGAAAATGAGTAGTTGCTGTTGAGTTTTAGAGACTATCTCACTTCCTTCAATTTTATGCATATATAAGAACTACATGAACTGATGAATATTTAATTGATGACTGTTAAGTGCTTTAAGGACGGTGGTTTGTCCTGCTTAGTTTTTAAGTTTTTAGCGAATGATGAATGAATGACTGATGTTTAATGATAATGATATACTATGAAGACGTTCAATGTATGTGTCTAGACTAATATGAAATCTTTTCGCTGCGGACATCCGTTTTCCTCTTGTATAAGCCCCAATGTTAATTTTTATATTGTCTGTTGACTAATGTGGTTTATCCATATGGACATGTATACGACTGATGCAAGTGAAAAATCATATTCGAACTTGTTTCTAGTAACCTTGGGTTGTGTGTAGTAAACCGACGCATGAGCTCATAGTCTGCTTAGGTTAGACATACATCATATGCACTTGTTTAAATTGTTTGGGCATACTTTTTATTGGTGTTTGTGATTGATGTGATTTATATTTACATGATCATGTGCTTTATATATGAATTATTTGTGTGGCTGTATTGTACGCATATTGTTTGTGTTTGGCTGAATACAGAGGAGATGGAAATTGAGATTGGTTGAGGTTGGGAGTTATATATATAAAAATTGTATCAACTTATGTTTCACTAGTGATCAGAACTGTATGCATCAATATGCTATTCTATTACCAATAATTCAGCAATTTTATGGTAATGTTTTGTTGATGGGAGACTTTAATGCTATTGCCAATGAGAGAGAAAAGTCAGGAGGTAGTTTAAAAACCTCTTCCTCTATTGATGCTTTTACTAGTTTTATTGATAATAATATGCTACTAGCTAGACTTTAATATGACGCGCCGACCTTTTACGTGGTCTAAAAGAAGAAGTGGTGATAAGATTCAAGAGAGATTTGATAAAGTCCCTGTTGGTGTTTCTTGGCATTGGAGATTCCCTAATTCTATTGTTCTCAAGCTATCGGAATTTGGTTATGATCATGCTCCTTTGCTCACTAATACGAGCCTGATGGTGGAAAGATCCAAAAGAAGGTTTAAATTTCAAGAGAGATGGTGTGTACTTGATGAGATTCAGCAAATTGTTTATGAAGTTTGGAGAAAGAATTTTGAGGGATCAGCTATGTACATTTTTGCAAAAAAGTTAAAGCAGTGTGATAAACCCATTTTTGATGGATTATTTTATGCTCTCAATTAACAATTTATCAGCCTCCGATCACTTAAATACTTGTGAAACAGGCACGTTTAAGAATAATTGTTCCTTAGAACTTAAACTTTAAACACATGCTATTTTAGCAAGATTTCTGCTATGAATTTACCCGTTTTCCGTTCCACTCGATGCCTTGATTTGTTTGTTCAAGCGTTGCAGGTTAAAATAGGCTAGAACCGGAATGAAAGTGGCTAAAATGGGCACAAGGAACGATGAAATCATGAAGAAAAGCTTGGAAGTCAATTCTGTCACTTATGCGTACGCATTGGAAGAGTGGTGCGTACCCATCCACTAACCTAGGTGCATACGCACCTGAAGCTCAATGCGTACCCACCCACCACACTTGGGGACCACGCCTACGAAGCGGGTGCGTACGTACCAGCTAGGCAGTGCGTACGCACCCAAGGCCCTGATAGCGCCTATAAATAGAGGAAGACCACACACCAAGATCAAAAGCCTTCAAACACCCATTTTCTTTTTAGTCTTACTTAGGATTTCCCTTTTGTAAGCCACACTGGCCAAACATTTTACTACTTTTTCGTTCATTTAATATACCGTTACTTTGTTCGTTTCATTTCTGCTTTCTATTAATATTATGTCGTTACTTTGCACGTTTATTTTCTACTATTTTGTTATCATGTCTTGCTGTTGTGCTGTCTGTTTTATTTCTGCCTTGTGTCTTGGCCATGGGTTGAAGTGTGCGGATGACCCTAGCTACCGTTCCCTAAGGGCACGGATGGGAGAAGTTGTGGTTAGTTTCGATGCCGTTAACACTACCTCCCTGCCAATAACGGAAAGACCTTAACGACGTGGATTTGATGGGTTATTCGAGTTCACCGAATACTTTGGTCTTATGTTATTGAGTATACCTAGGATCTTCGGATAGGGGATAACTCCACCACTCGACCATTAGACAGAGTGGCTAATTTTCTTTAAGTGACAGTCCATCTAAACTAGGATTGACAGTGATCATATGGACGCACAATACTTCAATCCATGACCAAGCACTCTTTAATTATTCTTGCAATCATATTTTGTTTCTCTGCTCTCTGTCTCAAAACTCAACCATTGCAACCCCAAACATTTTCTCAACCAAAAGCAAATCTCAGCTTTCAATTCCTAGGGAGAACGACCCGAGTCCCGTACTCGGTATTTTTAACTGGTTGAATCCTGTGACACATCTTTTCTAAATTTGATAAGGTTCCTGTAATTTGGTTCTGAGGTATCTACAACGAACTAATGCTTTTTGAATTCCAAGGAATTTTGAACCGGTCTCGGTGCCCACATCAAATCTTTGGCGCCGTTGCTGGGGAATTGAAAATGAGCGTCTATTTTTAGTTGTTTGTGAATATGTAAATATGATAGATTTTTTTTAAAAAAATTTTTTTAGGTAGTTTTTCATTTCCTTTTATGAATAATAAATAAATTTTGTTAGGTACCTTCACCAAATGGGTCCCACTCCCACATTCAGTAAAAATCCGAGCTTGGAGCCTTGTCAAATGGGATACTATTCTGGTAATAGCAACAATGGGTACGTCAGCTGTGAAAAATCATTATCAATTTACCAAAGTGATTATGCTGAACTACCTCATCAACTATTAAAGAAAGAGATGCTTGAAACCTTAATCCAAGAAAGACTACAACTTCAGGAATCTCAAAGGAACATGGATGAATAATTATTGGCAGTAACCAAATTAGCAACTTAGATAATGCAGCATTTCAAGCCTCCACAAGAATCACATGTAAGGGATAGCTTGGATGGAGTTACTCTACGGTCAGGGACTAAGCTTCAGGGGTCGGCAATACCAGAGCCAACTAGCCACATTCTTCTGGGGAATGCAAAAATGCCAGATGCCGTAAAAAACACCGAGGAGCCACTGGTTACTCAAGAAGAAGTTGTTGCTAGTAAAAAGGGAACTGTTTCAAAAGAACCACCTCATCTTCTCTATCCAACTGCAGCCAACAAAGAGCGGAAAGCTAAGATCATAGACAAACGCATTATCGAGTTACTTAGGAAGGTAGAAGTAACCCTCCCTCTCTTTGAGGTCATCCGACAAGTGCCCAAATATGCAAATTTCTTAAAGGAAATATGCACCGACAAAAACAGGATTGACGAGTTGGAAACTGTTAAGGAAGAAAAGACCTTGTCTTCGATGCATGGCCTCCAATTCTTGTCATATCGGCCAGATGAGTTACCAAAAATACGATGATCCGAGACCATATCTGGTCAATTGCACAGTAGGGGATGTGACACTAAGGGACTGCATGTGTGATCTTGGAGCTTGCGTAAGCATTACGCCATTTTCAATATACAGAAAGCTTCATCTCGATCCCTTGAAACCATCCGCCGCAAGATTCGTTCTGGCAGACAAAAGCATCACCTCCTTCAAAGGAAAAGCTGAGGACATACTTTTGCAGATTGATAAAATGGTATCCCTAGTAGATTTCTATGTTCTGGACATGCCTGCTGAAGACACTAAGAAGCAAACATCAATCTTACTAGGTAGACCATTCCTCAAGACAGCTAGGTTCAAACTAGATGCGTTCTCGGGCACATTCTCATTTTCTACAAAAGAGGATATAATTACCTTCAACATACATAACCAAAGGAGAACGACCTTCCTCAATCACACCCTCCTGCAGTGTGATATAAATGACGAACTTGTTGTAGAAGTCAATCAGCCAGGGGCAGAGGAAAGCAGCGAAACTAATGTTACACCACCAGTGGAAGAGGAAGAAGAAAAAGAACAAGAAAAGGAAGCCAGCCCTGCTTTGAAACCCCTTACACCGCACCTCAAGTATGCCTTCATAGGAAAAGATCGTGAACTACCAGTGATCATATCGGGAGGACTTCCCGATCAGGAAGAGTAATAACTTGTCGATGTATTGAAGATGCACAAGGAAGCTATTGGCTGGAGTCTCGCTGATATTAAGGGGATTGATCCGCGAACATGCAACCATCGAATCTACCTAGAAAGTGATGCGGAACCAGTAAGGTAACCTCAGCGAAGACTGAATCCCACCATCTTGGATGTGGTCAAATAGGAGGTAACCAAGCTTTTGGAAGCTAGCATCATATATCCTATCTCAGGTAGCGAATGGGTGAGCCCAGTTCAAGTTGTGCTGAAGAAGTCGGGAATGCTAGTGCTAAAAAAGGGCGACGATCAGTTGGTTACAACCAGAATCTAGAACTCCTGGAGGGTTTGCATCGATTATAGAAGATTAAACCAGGCTACAAGGAAGGACCATTAGCCGCTTCGATTTATTGATCAAATGCTCGATCAATTGGTAGGTAAAACACATTATTGTTTTCTTGACGGGTATAGCGGTTATTTTCAGATTCACATAGATCCTAAATACCAAGAAAAGACTACTTTTACTTTAGAAAGATTGCAATCTCACTCTCAAATCTGCTTTATGAGGATGTGGAATTCAACTTTGATGAAAAATGTGTTGAAGCATTCAACACACTTAAAGTTACATTAACTACTGCCCCAATAATTAGAGGACCCAATTGGAGTCTATCGTTCAAAATCATGTGTGATGCTTCAAGCTATGCAGTAAGAGCCACGCTAGTTCAGCGCAAAGGTTACCTGCCCTATGCAATAGCCTATGCATAAAAAACTTTAGACCAGGCACAGTCAAACTACACTACTACTGAAAAGGAATTGCTAGACGTTGTCTTTGCCCTGGAAAAATTTAGACCTTATCTACTAGGTTCCAAGGTAGTAGCGTACTCTGATCATGCTGCCCTGAAGTATCTGTTAAAAAAGAAAGAATCTAAACCCAGGTTGATAAGATGGATTCTTCTTTTGCAAGAATTCGATCTTGATATCAAGGATAAAAGTAGGTCCCAAAACTTTGTGGCTGACCATCTGAGTCGCCTTGAAAACACAAAAGAAGACCCATTGCCTATCGACGATTTTTTCCCTTTAGACGGATTACATGCACTCACAAGAAATTCTCCTTGGTTTTCACACATCGCCAATTATTTAGTCGCCCACACCTTTCCCCCGGATTTTTCAAAACGAAAAGATAAGTTGAGGAGTGATTCCAAGTATTATATTTGGGATGACCCTTACTTATGAAACGTGGGGCCGACCAAATCATTAGGCATTGTGTACCAGAACCAGAATTCCAACCCATCTTGCATTCCTGTCATTCATCCGAAAGCGGTGGTCATTTTGGCCCTAGAGAACTGCAAGAAAAGTATTGGAATACGGGTTTTGGTGGGCGACACTGTCTGGGAAACTTGCCATCAATGCCAGAAGTTTGGGAACACCTCCAAGAAAGATAAATACCGCAACAACCAATGCTTTTTTTGTGAAACTTTTTACGTTTGGGGAATCAATTTCATGGGACCGTTTCTCAATTCTAATGGATACATGTATATCTTGTTAGCATTAGATTATGTTTCAAAGTGGGTAGAAGCGATTGCTACCCGAACCGATGACGCTAACACAATTATTTCTTTTGTAAGGAATAACATAATTTGCAGATTTGGATCACTACGAGCAATTGTGAGTGATCAGATGACTCACTTTTGTAACAGGAGGCTTGAAGCATTGATGAAGAAGTACGGGCTAATCCATAAGGTATCAATGACATACCACCCACAAACCAATGGGCAGGAAGAAGTCTCCTATAGAGAAATAAAGAGAATTCTGGAAAAAGTGGTGAACTCGCAAAGGAAAGATTGGAGTTCGAGACTCAGTGACGCTCTGTGGGCATATAGAACTGCTTACAAAACACCCATCGGGATGAGTCCATTCAGAATAGTGAACAGTAAGGCCTTTCATCTTCCAGTAGAAATTGAGCACAAGGCATACTGCGAAGTAAAAGAGTGCAACATGGACATCATTGAGGCAGGAAAAGAGAGGAAACTTTAGCTTGAGGAATTAGAATGTATAAGGCTTGATGCTTATGAGAGTTCTAAACTATATAAAGAGCAGGCCAAAGCAATTCATGATAAATAAACTGGCGAAGAAAGATTTCAGAGTTGGAGATAAAGTCCTCCTCTACAACTCCAGATTGCGATTTATGCCCAGAAAATTACGATCAAGGTGGGAAGGACCATATAAGATCAAGACTATATTGCCATATGGCACGATCAAATTAGAGAAAGAATCAAATGGGTGCACCTTCAGAGCCAACGAACATCTGGTAAAATTATATCATGAATTTTACAATGAGGGTGAATTGGATGTATTTTTACTAAAGGATACATCCTTAGGAGTGGGATAGAAGCGCAACTATCAGAGAATGCCCAACTTAAGGACAATAAAAAAAGTGCTAGGTGGGAGACACGCCACCATGGTAACAATTTCTGACCTTCAATCTCGTTTACATTATGAACATA